>JAIUCU010000185.1:0-42280 GCA_020226215.1 Sindora glabra
TAAAAAATAAAATAATTTAAAAAATAAAAATGGCTGCAAATTTGAGGGCGGTTGAAAATTAAATTAAAAAAAGGCAATTTTTAGTTTAAAATTGACAAAAGAAAGTTATAAAGAAATAATGGGGCAATTATAAAAAAATTAAAAGAAAGAAAATCACCCATGAGAGGGTAAATAACAAATGTTACTTTTTCTCTCTTTGGGTGTAGTTTTAGGAAGAGATTTACTAAAATAATAATGAATTTAATTATAACTTATTATATACATGACAATTAACGATGATATTGTATAAAAATTCCTAATGGATTTAAGATGTTAGAAACATAAATTTTGAATTTTGGAGATATGTATGATGTTATATTACAAACATTTTTATATGAATTAAACGAATTTGGAAATTGTGGTATAACTATCTTGTAAAATTTTGTTGAAAAATTATATAAAAATGAACTTATTATCCCTTATGCTTTTATAAAGAAATTTAAATTTGAATTTGCAATACATGTTGACGATCTAAACATCATTGAAACTCATGAAAAGTATTCAAAGGTAGTTGAATATTTGAAAATGGAGTTTAAAATAAAAGACTCTAAAAATACAAAATTTTGTTTAGATCTATAAATCAAGCATTTAGATAATATCTATCAATCAAATTTCATTAGAAAGGTTTTAAATATTTTTACATAGATGAATTACACCTGTTGAATAATCCAATTATTGATCAATCAATTAATGCTATCAAAAATCCTTTTTCATCTTGCTAATAATAATGAAAAAATTATTAGTTTTGAAGTATCATACCTTATTGCAATTAATGTATTAATATATCTGACTAATAACACCCATTTTGATGTAATTTTTTTATAAGCTCATTACCAAAATATAGTTATTTTCAGTCAAAAGGCATTGGAATGAAATTAGATACATAGTTTGTTATCTTCAACGGACAATTGATATGAAATTATTTCATTTATATAACAATTTAGATAAGAACTAATCGATTGTGCAAATGTAAGATTTTTATTTGATCCACACAAGATTATATTTTAAATTATCTATTTATTTACACATTATGGTGTAACTATATCTTAGTATTTAACAAAACAAATTATAGCTAGTACCTTTTCAAATCATGTAGAAATAATAGCACTAAAATTGATGTTTCAACATATTTGAGAGATGCATGATTTGGATTCGAAAAAGGACATTCCAAAACGATTATATTGAAGATAATATTGTTTATATAACTTAATTAAAAAGATGATATATCCAAAGAAACAAAATAAAACACATTTTAACAAAAAAATCTTTTTTTTACATGTGATTTTCAATAGAATGCAGATATTGATATTCAATAAATCCATTCAAGTGACAATCTTGTGGATATATTCATGAAGGAATTTTCTACATCAACATTTAAGAGGTTGATGCTAAAGTTATACTTTACAAGTCAATGACATATGATGTAGTGGTATACTTTTTGTAATTTTTTTCATTCAATCAATTATTAATAAAAAAAATTACTTTTAAATCAATTGTTTATTTGTTTATTGTTTATAATATTGAAAAATCAAAATGGCTTATAAAATATTGTTATGCTTAAGAATTTATTTAACTTTTATTTGACTATTTTATGTATGCAAACAATTATTTGAATATTATGGTTATGTTTAGGAAGTGAATATTATGTTGGAAAATGGAATTTTATGACAAGAATAGTAGAAAGTGAATCAATTAGAAAGTTACGTGGAAGGTAAGTGTGTACAAAGAAAATTTAAAAATTATTTTTTTTCTTATTTTATGATCCAAGCTACCCTATTACAAGAATTCCCTTAAGCCACCTTTTTAACTCCCAAAATATAAAATCTTTGATCATTTTTTGCATGATGGTTGACTTTTTCCTCTTCATCCTTTACTCTTTTTCATCATGATCTTTTTCTTCAATCCAACAAGAATCAAGTTTCTATCTTCAAGCAATCATTAATAATTCCTCTTTAAACAAGGTAATTCTCCTATAACTTTGATTTGTGGTCTCATGAAGTTTGGTTTTGAATAAAGAGAATTAAGGAAAGTAGTGTATTCTAATTTAACTTTAATCGGCATTTATTTGCAATTTTGTAGTAATGGGAAAAATGTGTGAAGAAAGCATATGAAAAGAAAAAAATGTTGGAAATATATTTCCTAGTGTTTAGATGTTGTGGAAAACTAAAGATGGGAAGGAAAAAGATTAAAAAATTGCCTTGAGAGTTAGCAAAAACTTTTCTACCAAATAAATGCGTAAAAAGGATAGAAAACTTTATAATGTCAAAATTACCATTTTGTAAACTTTATTAAACAATTTTATTGACTTGTGGTAGATGTAATATTGTCATTTAATAAGTTATTTTTATTATTTTTACTTTTCAATTAAATTAAATGAAAAAATTAATATTTTTGTACACCTATTTTTTATACATCTAAGCAACAAGTGAAAAAAGTATCATTCCATATTATATATATATTCATATTTTTTCTCACCACATTCAAATAAAGGGTAATAGTTGTAGCCATCAACTTTCAATATGTGTGTGCTCATATGTTGAACTAATAATAAATATTGTCCCCCTTTTTCCTTTTTTCTTTATAATTATCACTCATTGATGCTAGCATAGAAGTGTGATACAATGAGAGTCAATTGTATAGAGTAACCTTAAAGGAAACATATTTGAATTTTGCTATCAAGGTTCCAAAATACATACAATTAGGAGATAAATAAAATTGTTCTTTTGATTATAATGTTAATAAATCAAATTAATTATATGCATGATTTTTGGAAAGAAAATTTAAAATTGTTGCTACATTTACATATAATATAATCTCAAATTTCCCAATTGTTGGCCTAGAAGATCAGATTACACTAACTTATAGACCTTAATTAATATTTTTAACATGGGGAATCAAATTCATGTTGTATTCTTTTTGTAATCATAATTTTTTTATTGAATTTTTGTGACAAATTATTACAAGGTAAATACATAAAAGGAAGTGCTATAAATATTTATTTATGTAAACATATATAAAATCCTTTAGTTTTTCCATTAATTATTCTAATTAAGTTTGTTTTGAGACAATATCTATATAATTATAAAATTCAGCAAACATTACACTCTTTCATACCATATATTTAAGGGGAAATATATTATATTTCTAAATTTTAATTGAGTCACGAATTGTTTCCTTGTACAAAGATGATTTAATCAATTACATATGGGGCGGTTGGAAGTTTGCTTCTCTTAATTATTGGAAATTTGAAGACAAAAAGTCTTTGAAGACAAAAAAATCCATAAATAATTCTTTGCTAGTATTTCGACAATGATTTAATCCATGAAATATGGGCGGTTGGAGAGTGGGAAGAGTTAGCTAAGCTTGCTAAGTTAATTTATTAATTATAATTTATTGAATGAATCAATAAATTATAAATTAATTTTTAATTTTTAGAGATATTTTTTATATTAATTTATTAAAAAAATAAATTTTAATTTAATAAATTATTTAAAATAACTTGTAATTTATTAATTAAAATACTTCAACTAATTTATCAATTATTAATAATTAATTATAAATTATTAATTACTATGAACTAATGGCAACGGAGCAAATAAAACAATACACTGGTTAACGTGGGAAACGGAGCATATAAAACAATACACAGACGAATCATCCGCTCTGCTTTACCGCATAAAATAAGCTGCGTCTGAGTCTAACAGCATTCTTCTCCGACCTTCATTGTTAGCGAGGTACGAAACACGGCAGCATAATCACAATCATTTTATCCAAGACTTGTTCATTTTTTTCACTGTATCTGCATTTTCATACTATGATGTTAATGGGATTTCCATCTGAATTCTGGTTACTTCAGGATTTTGAAAGCTGAATTAGTCCAAGGATAAGTCAAGGTATATCCTTTAGAGCTCACTCATTTGATCTCCAAATCCCTGTTGATATGAAACAAATTCGTCTCTTTTTCATTGGGCGGTTTAGTTTGGATATGAAAATTTGTGAGAGATTGAGTGCTCAGATCATCTGGATTGCATCTTCAGAAATTCTGGTCCACAGTGATCTGGGTCTACAAATGAACACCGTCCACAAGTTTCAATCTTCAAGGCTGCATAATATTTTCCTTCTTCATAGTGTAGAGTGCAGGTGGAAGAGTCCTGGAACAATATTAAAGGTCCGCTGGAATTTGAAAAAATGTGATAAGTTTCATTTGGGAATGAACCTGAGGGGCAAAATATCAGATTGTGAGAACTAATTGATTTCTTAGTTAAAAGTGGTAAAAAAACAGCTGTTTTGGGTATAAATATAATCACATCTTGATGCTTGAAATGGAAAACACCTTCAATCCCCTTTTGGTTTTATATATTATGATATGATGATATATGGAATTATGAATACAACTCGTCAATATTGTGCGTGAGATGTTTAAGAATGCTAAATTCTGTCTTATTTCATAAGAATAGGACTGACATATAGAAAGCCACTTAGTAAAGAGTGTAATACAATTTTTTCAAATTATTGAGAAGTGATTTCAAATAATATTGTCAAGCATGTGATGATATTTTCTTCTTTCTTTGTGGGTGTTATCAAGATGGATCTTCCTACTACTGAGGTGGACCTTGCGCCTGAGAAGATTGAAGATGAGAAAGAGGGAGGTCCACTGGTCCATTGTGATCTTTTTGATACAGAAGTAGTTCACAAGGTGGCTCAAATGATGCTCCCAGGATTAGCCACTGCCTGTGTTGATAATACAACAGGAGATATTTTCAAGACACCTGGTTCTGTGGCTGCCGAATTGAGAGATGAAATGGTAGATTACCTTACCATGAGGAGCGAGACCTTCGTTGCAGAATCCATTATTTTAGAAGGCAGTCCAGATGCTGAGATATCAAATCATCCTTATGATATCATTTCTGATTTTGTTGATGACTTTGCAAGTTCCAAGAGGAATATTTTTAGTCGAGTTTCAAATTGGCTGCTAAGTGACAATAGAGAAGACAAAATAGATGATTTTGTTCAACGGATGGAAATGAATGGGTTTTGGTTGCTAGAAAAGAGAGAATCACTTGCAGAGGCTTTGCTGAAGAATGTTGACTTCAAGGACTCATTTCATTGCGGTATGAAATTTAATTCTGCAGAAAAGCATGTCAATCATGTTTATAATTGCGGCTTTAGATCCATGATCTGCACAAATGAGGGGTGTTATACCAAATTCTGTGCAAGATATTTGGAAAAGCATGATTCAACTTGTCCTTTCAAGATAATTCCATGTGAACAGAATTGTTCAGACAGGATAATGAGACGTGAGATGGACAGGCACTGTATAACTGTATGTCCAATGAAGCTTGGAAACTGTCCCTTCTATGCAATGGGCTGTCGGTCTGCTATTCCTCAATGTATGATGGAAAATCACTGCACGGATAATCTTCATTCTCACTTGTTGTACACTCTTCAAGGTATCCACAAGGAAGCATTTGAGGATGATCTTCAAACTCGTGTGGAGCAAATTATACAGGTTAGTGGATTTATATAGAAACCGAAAGCTTTAGCATGAAATTCACTGTTGAAATTTTTTAGCACAGAACTTTATTATTTGGAAGGACTTTAGCACCGAATTTCTTACTTCTTAAAAGATTTCTTTCAAAAAAATCAAGGTATATTATTGGAAAAATAGTTACTTGATGAATAAATGAGTCTACAAAAGAGAATAGTTGTCTTTTAATTAAGTAGTTGTATGTATCAAAGGAAAATGTCAGTGCTTCAGTAGGTGTTCACTGACCCCCCATGTGCTGAATATTATTGTCAAGTACTAATAAACATCACTAAAAATTTCAATGCTGAAATTGATCATTTCTAGGGCCGAAGTGATGCTCAAGCAGGTATCAACATTTACATGCTTAAGCATTTTTTGCAATGTTTTTGTTATTATATCAATATTCTGTCTGTTTATTTGAGAATTTGGTGAGATGAAGTCTGTTTTTGATCAATTAATGGCCATTGGTCATGGAGATAAAATTTGACATCTGCTCATGTCAAGTTCTGCCAGACTTCATTTCCATATTAGCAGTTTTTAATGGAAATTCAGAATTAAGATTTTGACCAAATAAAATGGCATTGGGGAAAGTTTTAAGCGGAAGAATTTGGTTTTCTCATGCATTTGTAAGCTTGGTGGCTTCTCCCTCTTGTAATTGGCATTCTGATTTTTAAGTTCTTGTATTAGGTATCATCAAACAGCCGGTTAAAAGAAGCTCGGGACGTTAGATCTTTTATCTTCATTGCCAAGGATCTTGACACCAAGCTGGGGCCTCTAGAAGTCAATGCTAAGAAGAAAAATAGTGCAGATAATGTTAATGACATGAACAAAGTTTGTGACAAAGAAAAGAGGGGAAGTGAACAGAGCACGCAGATTTCCAATACCGAAAATTTATGGAATCGGGCTGAAGTCAATGGCATCATAAATAAGGATAGTTCAGAGAATGATGTTGAGAGCGAAAACAGTGAACATAGTCTCATTGAAATCAAGGGCAGTGAAGAGACAACACTGAGTTCAAATGTGGAAGTTCATCGGATAAAGCTGAATTTAGTGCCATAAATAAGAACAGTACAAGGACTTGCAACAAAAATGAAGATGCTTCAACAGTAATTTGGGAACAAAGAGCAATGAAGAGCACATGCAGACTAGTACAACAAATTCTCCAGAAAAAGGTGAAGTCAGTGCCCCAAATAAGGATAATGCAGAAAATGATATCAGAACAAAAACAATGATAATGTACAGAACATGCGGACTGAAAAAAGAGGAAATAATGTTAATGCAGACAACATCATCAAGGATAAAGATATTGATGATAGAAAATTTGAAGGTAAGGGCAGCAACGCGAGTACCGACCTCAAAGCAATGGAAGAGGACAGTAATGAAAAAAGAGAAACTTTTAAGCGCAGAAGATTTATTACATAAAGCTGAAATCTGAATTTAGATAATCAATCATGCTATCTTTCTGAATCTTTACACACTGAGGAAGTTCCCCATTCTGCAAGTTGCTGACACACATGCCAGCTTCTCTGGTTCTTGTCATACTCAGGAATCATGCATTGACATCCCTTCTGGTTTTCGCTCCCTTCCTTTCCCTCATTTTGGTTTCATACCTTTGTTGCGCATTTACCTCCATAGAATAGTGTAAAACTGGATTTTTCCCTTTTTTTTTATAATTGGGATACTTTACTTAGAGCATCATTCTCTTCTTATCGAGTAATTAAGGGTGCAAATGGGTCGGGCGGCCTATCAGGGGCTTGTGGCCCGGCCTAATTTAGGCTCAGTTCGGTTCAACCTATTTAATTAATTGAACTAGGTTAAAGTTAATATAGAAACTTTTTTAATAAATAAGTCAGACTTTTTTATTTTAAATTTAGCCTACAGGCTTATTAGGCTAGCCTATTTAATATTTTTTTATTTAAATTTATTTAATATAAAGGCAATAACATATAGATTTTTTTTAGCTCATTATATAGATTAATATATTTTAGATGTTTATTGTATAATTTATGGTGAACTAATTTATCTTTATTGTTAACCTTTGATATTATGGTAACTTGATGTTATTTTATTTTAATTCAATATTTAAATTAGTAACTTTGTGTTATGAGTATATGAATTTATTTCTTTATTAATTAGTTCTTATATAAAATTTTATTTTAATTTTAGTATTATTAGATACATTTTAAGAATATATTGATACAAACTTATATAAATTATTGATCTAGATTTTTTTATAATAGGTCTTTTAAGCCTTAAGTTGTTAGTCTATTTAAAAGCTTATATTTAAAAATAGATTTTTAAATAGGCTAATAGGTTAGGTTAGATTTTTAAAAGAGATCAAGATTGGGCTTAAAATAAAATTTTATATAGGCCTAATAGGCAAACTCAGACTAATATTTTGCAATACAGGTCCAGCCTATTTAAGGCAAAACTTAATCTAACCTAACCTATTTGCACTCCTACAAGTAATCATAATTTGCTTTTTGCAAAGAAACATGTACCAAGAACGGTTAATTGTCATACCTCATTAAGATCGTGTAAAGTTAATATATTCTTAAGACTTGTTTTCCTGTTGATTAGAGTTTTGAAAGGGAAAAAAATGCCTATTTTGATATTTGAATTAGTATTTTTGCCGATGGCTTTGAGTTGTACCAATTTATTTTAAATAAAAATTGGTTGCATATACACGGTAGGTTTTGGGATGGATTCAAATTCAAAATATATACAGCTCTTTGCAATTATCTCACATCCGATAGTTATAAAAGGGAGTGTATTTTGGAACGTACAAGACACAATGATAGGTTTCACCCCTCGTATGAAGGGATTATAAGTTTTGCACTAAATTTTATCATCTCCAAGAGAATTTCCTAATTGCCTTATAGGCACACAAGTTTATGCGTCTACTATCAATAAAAATTTGAGAGAAGATATTTAATTATATCATACACACAAAATTTAAGAAAATGTTTGTCCACATCAACTTCATACATCCAAATACATAAATGTACAGATATTAATTAATTAAGCATGGGGACTATTTCTAACTTGAATTTAACTTAAATCGTATCATTTGTATAATTATTAAATAATTTTTAATGTTGATCCTGAAAATAGCACCACCAATATCTTTAGCATAGAACTCCATCCCAAATCAGCAAGATAAACAAGTGTAAAAACAAAACATTCTGGGTCAGGAAGAAAAAAGAGAGTTGTAAATGACAGGCTTTCTCGAAACAGCTCTCATTTAATCCAATACATGAATTATTTTAGAGAAAAGGTAAATTCCGCTTGAATTTCCAAAGCTGTAAAAATAACCATTCAATACTACAACATAATTTATGTCCAGACGGAAACCCAGAACAATTCTCAACGGAATTTCAGACAAAATACATAAAGTATCTTGAAAATAAAACCACAGTGATCAGGAATCCTATGTTAGTGCACCAGTTTTATATTATCAAAACCGGGAGCACAGCATGACAACTTTAGAATGCTAAAGTCTCATACCATATGGCCCCCACAGATGCATTTCTTTTAAGCACGAGCTCCCTTGAGGCTAACCATGCGAGAAGATGAATCCATTTGGGCTCCTCTTGACAACCCCTGAGCATTCTTCCCTGAAACACCATATGCAGAATAGCCGGATCCTGCTCTGCCGTACGGTCTCTTGAGTAGCCAGTCCAGATGCTTGGCTCAATACCATTGGCTTCCGCCACCATACCCAGCACGGCCAGGACCACCACCTTGCCTTGTCTGATTAAATGATAAGTCTTGCCACCTACCACCTGAAGTAGCTGTTCCACCAACACCACTGGCGGTGCAGCAGCATAGTCCTGGCTATCTCTCCGCCTCAAAGGCAGATCCAATCCACCCCCGCCTATCCTTGCCTCAATTGCTCTTTCATTACTCTCGGCAAGAATTGATAATTTCTCAGTCAACTGGAATGCCAAAGCTTGCAGCCGAGAGTGCTCAACATCCTGGAATGAAATGCACCCAGTTGGCTGGTCCCAACTAGCATGGAGCTCTTCATTGATCATCATTCTACTAATAATGCTGTGAGTTTTGGCAATGGGGAGGTCGAACATTTTGGTAAGCTGTTCCAGACCGAGAGAAACATAAGACGAAGAGAAGGTGAAAAGGTAGGTCCTCAACGCCTCCTCCTTGATTTTTTCCTTCAGCATCTTGAGCACATAATCACGATTTCTGACAAATTTCCATACATCAAGGGACTTAATGACATCAAAAGTCTTGAGGAAGTCACCCGTGCTGAGAGCCCTAGTGGCAGCCATAACATGATCTCTAACATTCTCAGGAGGGCCAGTGAAAGTTTGCTTCTCACTAACCTCAAGCAAGCGCCGGAATGTCTTGCTGATGACCTTGCGCTTAGCATCGTGACATTGGCTGCCAGGTTAGGACTTCCAGCAGCATGGCACAGATAAGATGAACTGCCTCCAGAAGTTCAAGATTTATGTGCATATGATATGGCATCTGACGTCCTCCTTTCCAACCTTTCCTGGAAATGGGATAAAAAAGAGTTACCATTGTCTTACATATATCCACAGAGGCAAATCCTGCACTACTGCAGCCATGCTGAAGATAATCCCAAATAAAAAAGGCAGCAAATCCTGCACTACAGCAACCATGCTGAAGATATGTACTGCAGCAAATAAATCTGCTGACAGTATTCAGATACGTGATAATACACAAACTGTCAATGACAAATTGATTGAAAAAAAAAAAGGTCCAAAAAAGGAATCAGTAATACTATTATAGTAATGATTCAAGTTTAAAACAAGTTATATGAATACCTGCTATATTATGAAAATAGTGTATCTTAACAGCATAGAATATGACAGTGGAGTGTATACAATAATTGAACACCTGTGATCACATCCTTTGATATATAAGGTTGCTTATTTAATTTTCTAATGGCCATCACTCTTCCTCAATGCCCTATAGAACAAGGTAAAAAAGATGCCTTGACACAATCCAAGTTAGTTAAAAAGCAAAAGAACAGAAGTATCAAACTACAAATGCAAATATTTACAGCAGTCTTCAGCAGCTCTATAAGTCATTGTTCACACTACAATATTACTAAATTTAGACATCCACTATATGAAATGCTATCATCCTGAATAATTTAAGTGGGGAGAATTCAAGCATAAGGAAGAAAGCCCTTTATGAAATTACTAGTACAAAGATAAGCAAAGGAAATTTGACAATACCAGAAAAATAAACATATAACAGATTAATCATCTAAAAGTGGGGAAAATAGTACTTGCCTCTGGAGTCTTCTCATGATATCGACTTTGTGAGACACCCTGTGCAAGGAGCTCCTTCACCCTTCCACCGGAATAAAGTTCAGAGAGACAGCCATGTGCTTCAGAAATCAGTCCAACCCGAAAAGCACAAAGACCCAGCTGTGACATGGCCCTGTTAAAAGTATCTGCGTTGAGATGTCCATGTGCTGAACACTATCTTGCAAATGACTCATAAGCAGCAGGTCACGAGCAGTTGAGAACTCATCAAGAAGAGCATGGTGATATATATCACAAAGCAATGCACGTGCTTTAGTCCGCTCATCCCCATATTTGTATATAAGAGACACCAATATATCCATTAGTGTCCTGCTATTTTCTGGAAATGTGGGTTTTCCGAGGCACAAGCTCAGGTGTAACAACAAATGCAGTAGGAACCCTTCTTTCGTCAAATTGCTCCTCACCTGTTTTCTCCATTGTCTGTGTCTTCTGTCAACTCAGCCAATTTTCTCATTGCATCATAAACCTCCTGTGGTTTGTAATAGATGAGTTCAACCCGCCTCAAAGCTACCTTAGAAGATGCTTTAAAATCTCCAACCCTTTCATGATAGTCCTGGACATTCTGAGCCAGAACCAGAAATAAGGGCTCATCCTTGAGTCTCTCCACGTACTCATGAGTATGAGGATCAATGCATTGCAGGCTCTTGAAAAACTCAGTATCTATCCTTTCTAGAAATGCAACTAAGTTCCCCCAAACACGGATGGGTCCATTATGTTCAGCTCCCTTCTGTGTTTCATTCTCATCAGGCTCCACTGAATCATCAACCACTACATTCGAATATTGGACAAGGATATCAAGAATGACAAACATATTCTGCACGCATTTTTTCCAAACATTAATAGGCATGTGCCAGTGAGAGCTGGGTTAACGTCAAATTGAGCAGAAACAACACTGAAAAGAATCTCCAGCTTTTGTGCAGGTGTCTTTGCAACTTTTGTTAAGAAGGTAAGCTGCTCAACCTGTTCAAACCTTCCA
This sequence comes from Sindora glabra, assembly GCA_020226215.1. NCBI lineage: Eukaryota > Viridiplantae > Streptophyta > Magnoliopsida > Fabales > Fabaceae > Sindora > Sindora glabra. The sequence goes on from JAIUCU010000185.1 coordinate 11,861, forward strand.
GTCCCCTTTCTACCCTAGCTGCCACAACCTCTTTGAACTTCTTGTTAACAGTATCCCAAGTGATCTCACTAGGATCTTTCATAAACTGCTTATCCATGAGTCTGTCTTTCTTGCTAGCTTCAGATCCCAAGGTGTCTCAATTGTATCTTGCTTCACATCATCACGATTATCATCGGAATCTGATTTTGGTTCAATGTTTTCAGGCTCCTCTATTATCTCTTCAAAATCACTGTATTCCTCTTCCTCTGTTTCCTCCTCACTCTCTGGGTTCTCCCTATATTTATTAATCAAATCCTCATATTGCTTATTGGTTCTTCTTCAGCTTCTGCTTCATTGAGTTCAAGGCTTTAGCATTACTAGAACTTCATCTTCTTTTTGGCCTCCTTATTTGCCAAAGCCTGGGCCAAGAAGTCTTCCAGCATCACGAGTGCCTTAATGTAGAGGGTTGGGACCTTTTCTGACTCAGTTACACGCATAACTTTCTCAAGTTGTTTATTGATCTTGTCAAAGCTCTCTTGCAAGCTCACCCAGTCATTAATCTTCATAGCATTCTTCATCTGGTCAACAGTAGAAGACATCTCCTCAAAACGCTTGTCTTTTGCTGACCTGACAACACGCTTTTGACCATCAGAATCATCACTATCACTGGCATTCGCCTGCAAGTATCTGCTTCCAGCAGCTTGATCAGGAGCATCTACAACATTCTCAATTTCATCATCAATATCAGACTCCTCCTCCTCAGAGTCACTGCCACCCCCCTGTCAATAAAAATACGTTTTAGCATAAGACATAAACATATACATTAATACATTAATTACATAAAAACAAAGAATCCAGATAAACCAAGCAACAAGATATTAGATAAGAACCTGGGTCCAGAATTTCGAGGCCATCCTTTAGACGAAAGCTCCAAGCAGCAGATCAACACAGTCAGTACTCTGCAGTGAAAACAACAATTTGATACAGTTAAACCAGGCAGTAAGAAGCCGTGATGCGTGTTCATCAGAAGAAAAAGAACGAACATATATAACAATAACGGAACAAAAAGTAGTTTCGATGCGTTCCACACAGCCGAATACTTTCAGTTCCCCTGACAACGGATACGAAATGGAGAAGCAATTCCGAATATCCCGAAGAAACAACTGATTATCAGAGTATATCGAACTATAAGCTACGATATCCATGAAGACTAAACCTAAACCACGAAAGGAACTAACCCAGATCAAGAGCAGAGAGAAATAGAAGGAAACTATAACAAGATCAAAAGCTTGAGACAGAACCAAATATTCTAAAAAATTCAGGGCAGAACAACAAAGGAGAAAATCAAAACAGCGACGATACTAAAGAAACTAAAGTTCGATGAAAACTACCTTCCTCTGTCTCCGTGATTTTCTGTGCTCCTGCAAATGACAAATCTAAGTTGATTTCTTCTGTGCCGCCTTCATTTGTTGTATCTTATCCGCAAAACCCTAATTTTTTTTTTACACGGAAATCCTTCTTCTAACAATGGGCTTGAAGGAAACTAACCAAGCAGGCTGAAGGCCCGTGGAATAGTAGTGTGTTACCCAGTGAGAATAGAGCCTATACTGACCCACAACCCATAACACCCTTCCCCTTCCCTGACTTAAAAAAAGAAAAAAAAAACAAATAAAAAAAAAATGGAATGTATACAAAATTTTGTCTTTAATGTACTTGTATATCTTATCTATTATTTCTGACCCAAAAATATTATATTTATTTACTTATTTATTATATGAAATTAATTACAAATTGATGAATCTAATATCAATTTGTGATATTTATCAATTGATGTTTTAAGCTCATATGTGCAGATATTATATGAAAGACTATATATAACTGCGAATATAAGAAATTCTTTTTGTGTTATTATATTCTTTTCATCTAATTCTCTATTCTCTCCGTCCATTTTTCTATCATTCCAGCTTTATTTTTGTAACAGTAACTACTTTCTTTATAATTTTATTATTAACTTTGTGTAGTTTATGGGAAGGATCTAATAATTTCTAATTATTAGAACAACGAGGAAAATATTCTGACATTCCCAAATTTTTAATAAATTATTTGAGTCTTCACTTTAATTTAAAAATTTATTCAGACCGTTTTTGAATCACAAAAGGCATTTAAGTTTAAATTTGAATTTTTCATAGAATGATGGGAAAATATGACCATCAAATTTAAATAAAATAATATGAGATATTATAAATAGTTTGTTATATGATTTTCCTCATCAGTGCACACAAAAAATTTAAATTTAACATTTTTATGTATTAGAACTTAAAAGGGGCCTGAATATGTTTTAAATTAAGGAGGTCTACAAAATTTTATTAACCCTCAAAAGAGGCTATAGTGTCTTTGTCTGGATCAATTTATGTGCAATAGGATCAATGATTCTAAAAAGGAGTCGTGCTAAATTCTCACATTTGCAAACATATCCCTCACTTAACATTAAACATCGCCATTAAAACATTGTGGGGGCCTAAACCTAATTATCAAACATGAATACGTGAGAGCATTGGGGATTAAAATCCTCGCACATGGAGCAGTTTTTAAACGATTAGTTTACTTCCATTTCCATCCACTCCATTTCCCTTGATCCTAGACACAATCATATGTAGCAACAATTCTATTGCCGAAGCCTCAACAGCTTAACACTTATTTAATTTTTCAGCATTAAAATATCACACCCCAGACAGAAGATTTTCAGTTCAGCACTGAATGGGTGTTTTCAAGCACAGTCGAAGTATGACTTGTCATACTTTCATTATCTATCAATGCAAAGTTACATCAGATAGCCCAAGTGACAGATATTTGGATCACAGGGTCACCAAAGATCAAATACCAGTTCAATTTCAGTCTAGTACTGAAAAATCAACAACAAAGCAAACAGAAATCTATCTACTCTACTCATAAATCCAAATTTCTGATGACAGCGTAATCAAGTGGTTTTCATCTTGCTGCTGCTCTTGCACTCATTGAGGAGTGGTAAGTAGTACTCCGCTGCTTCCTGTAAGATGTATATACATCATCATACTGACTCACCTCATTCGGATTAGCTGTGGCACCAAGCCCCAGCCTCCTGACCCACTTGATTTCCGACCTACACTCCCATCAGCATATGTCCCTGTTTCTGGATCTACTTGCAAGTTTGATGGTGGAGGGATGCAAGCACCACCCTTTCGCACAGAGAAGTTCTGTCATATCCTCTGTCGTACTCGTCATCCTCATCTCTTGAATCAGATGTCATAGGCCCCTCAGAAGGATTTACCTCTCCTATTTCTTTAAAGAATTTTGACACCCTTTGAAGAATTTCGGATGGAGATACAGTTGATGGTGGGATCACAGTTGGGATGTCCAAAGGGCTAAGAGGAGAATACGGCACCCCACTGCCAACCTGCATCTTTTTTACCATCCCAGGGATAAGGCCAGGTGGGAACAGTGGATATGGAGGCAATTTTTCACCAGCGCTGGCTGATGGTGGTGGCAACAAATGTGCTGCAGGTGGTTGATTAGTTGGCTGAACAGAAGATGGTATGGCCATGGACCCTGCAAAGGCACCAGGAGGAGCCGAATTTGCATGGAACTGCTGAGCTGCCACAGATGGTGGTATAGATTGCCCTGGAACTAAGTACTTTTCAGGATGATCTTGATTTGGTATACCTGCACCAGAGCTTGGCCTATCAGATTGCCAATGTTGAACAATATGGTTCGGTGGCTGCTGAAGAATTCCTGAAATTAGGGAGAAAATTATTAGTTACTTCCACTTAGATCAACCAAACTTCATGGCAACAATTTTTTCACAACACAAATGACAAAATAATGCATTGGTACCAGTGATGAGTAAGCTGCATTACAATAAAAATCCCAGCTAAACTAGACACATGCCACTACTAGTGGCACACGCACACTTGTTTTAAGTTTGAGTATTCACAAATTATAAGGGCTCAAGTCAAACACAATCCCTCCTGAAAACCGAGGACCTGAGAGATAAATTATAACAAATAGGACCTTTGAGGTAGGACTCCTTTTTTGGGAAGGGTGTTGGGTATTTCTAAATAAAATATTATTCTATCTTTTGAAAAAAGCCAATTATAACCAAAAAACATGTCACTATGCTCTACATGCCATGACACATTCTGCATGGAAAGAGAAGCTCACCCCCAGATGAATCTGCTGAAGCTGAGGATAAATCCTTCGGAGGGCCAGCAAAAGAAGCAGTCTGTGGTCCACTAATCATTTCACTCTTCAGTAGAGATATAGTCTCTTGATCATAGACTTCTTTAGAAGACCAGAACTCCACCATTTGCTGCACCTTTTCCGGTATTCCTCATTGCTTTGAGGATTATGAAAATCCTTGCAAGCATCGAGCCTAAAACAGGTTGAATGCAAGGGCTTCATTGTCAAGGTCATGACTGGTTGTCCTCCGATTCATGCTATAAATTTGCAGCAGCATATTTCAAGAACCATGCAAAGGAAAAACCACATCGATGTCAGCATCAAAAGATGCCCAACAATGAATAACAGGGTGTAAAATAGGCAAACAAATGGGGAAATTTCACTCTAAAACACCAATGTATTCCCATAAAGGAAATAATAGAAATCCAAGCTTCAATACATGGCCTCTTTACCCATTTCTTAGTTAAGTTCTTCCTGTCCACTGAAAAGTAAAAACAAGGGAGATGCTTCTGCCCCTAAACCATTGGAAGCATCAGCAACTCACCTTACCCAAGTCACTCTACATATTTGGCTTCTATAAGTGCAAATTTTTAGTGGTGAAAAGAAAGAAACAACACTATGTTGAGGGGGGGGAGCGGGGACAGTTAGGCATAAATTAGTAAAGTGTCAAGTCAGTCACTGTCGTAACTCTTGGTCCATGGAACATCTACTGCATATTAAATAGAACTGACACACCAATGACACAAAACCTATGTGTACAACAGGGATAATATAAACAACAATTCAGATCCACAACCCCTTCCTTCTATATTAATAGTACAAATCAATCCATAACATATAAACACCCTTTTTAGAGATAAAAAGACACCAAATGAAATTACGATCTATAACTTTTGCAAATAAAAATTATATAAACATGCTATTGAGGGAACTTTGCTGTCAAAGACAGTGTTAAAGTTCTAAGTCAATTCCATTATTTCTAGCAAAATGAGGAGAGTTTGGAAATCCCAGTGAACAAATAGTTTTGTAGGAGAATACATGATAGACAAAAAGTTGGTTGGTTCTATATTTTTATCCTAATCTTTCTATCAAAAAGAAAAAGAAGATATTGTCTACTTGTAATGTAAAATTAAACCTGATGTGGAATGCTAACAATGTTAGCTAGCAGCTACTAATACTACATTTCATACTGTGAAGTACAAACATGAGTGCGGTTGATGCAAGTCATGCATATATAAAAGCAAACTAATTTTTTACAACACTAACTTGATATTACCTATCAAAAAGTATGTCATTGGCAAGGTATATTATGTGTAACTGCCTCTCGACATCATCCAATGCAAAGACCCTGTCTCTAAGAGCCTCTGCTAGAGCTGGTGCAAATGGAGATCTCTGCATGAACCAAATTTTAGCACCTTTAATAGACTCTTTTGTACCATTCAGCGAGTTAAGAACATTATTGAGCTCCATTGCAATATCAGAAGGAAGTGGCCCAGAGAGTCCCTTGAAAGACTTGGGTAACTGATCATAATCAGGTCGACCATGAAGACCAAAAGGTTGAGGATAGCTGTTGGTGATGCTGTTGATCATAGAATTGTTGGAAAGGGGGTGCATTCATTTGAGGTGGACCTAGCACAGAACTAGCATTCATTGGAGTAGGATTTATAGGAGATGGACTCATCATTGGATTTGGAGGAGGATGAATCACCGGCATGGAAGATGGCGGATTGAAAGGACCACCAGGAGGGCGTGTTGATAGCCAAAGCTTATACCGGTAGTACCCATGGCCCTCCCCTCCAAAGAGGAAAACTATAGGATGGATTATCTTGTTGTTTTTCCCGTATCATAGCTTCAAAATTCAGGCCCATTTTTTGCAGAATACTCAACAAGTTTATCAATACGCTTCTGAAGCTCAGGATCAGAAGGGGGAGCAACCGGGGGTGGAGCAGAATCATATTGGCCATGAAAGGGTGAGGGAACAAGAGGAGGAGGAAAGTGAGAAGGGAAAGCAGGTGGTGCCTGATGCTGCTGCTGAAGGTGAACAAGGTGAGGAGGTGGAGGACCATGTGGATGTAACTGTTGAAGTTGCTGCTGCTGCTGCTGCAGTGGATGGGGGAAAGGGAACTGTTGCATTGAAGGATGTGGAGGGCCAGGGGGTATAAAAGGAAACTGCTGATGCTGAGGATGAAATCCAAAAGGTTGCTGTTGTTGCATGTTAGCAGCTTGTCGCTGTTGCTGAGCATAAGCCATAGCAGAGGCAGCTGCATAATCATGATTCTGTCGCTCCATCGGAATTTCTAACAACTTAACTGGAATGCTTCCCAGCAAACCCTGAGATGTTTCTTAATGTACCTATAAGTGGAAAAAAAAAAGTGGAATTTCGATGTAACTTTCATCAGACATAGATAAGTTTACTGATTAGACCCATCCTGTCAATAAAAAAAACGTTTCAACAAAAGACATAATCATATACTTTAATTACATAAAAAAACCAAGAATCCAGGCAACAAGACATTAGCTAAAGACCTGGGTCCAGAATTTTGAGGACATCCTTTAGACGAAAGCTCCAAGCAGCGGGTCAATACAGTCAAGACTCTGCAGTGAAAATAAAATTTGATACAGTTAAACCCAGGCAGTAAGAAGCCAAGATACGTGTTCATCAGGGAGAAAAAAGCCGCAACATATATAACAATCGTGGAACAAAAAGTCGCTTCGATTCGGTCCATACAGCCCAATACTTTCATTTCCCCTAACAAAGGATACGAATGGAGAAGGAATCCGAATATCCCGAAGAAACAGCTGATTATCGGAGTGTATTCAACTAAAAGCTCCAGCATCCATGGAGACTAAATCCAAATCACGAAAGAAACTGAGCCAGATCAAGAGCAGAGACAAATAGAAGGAAACTATAACAAGATCAAAAGCATGAAACAGAGCGAAATATTCCAAAAATTTCAGAGCAGAACAACAAAGGAAAAATCAAAATTGCAATGGAATTGAAGAAACTGAAGTTCGATGAAAATTTACCTTCCTTTGTCTCCCGAGTCGCTTCTTTCAGTGCTCCTGCAAATGGTAAATCAGAGTTGCAATCTACGGTACCGCCTTCCTTTGTTGTATTATTATACTTAAAACCCCAACCCTATGCTTGGATAAAGGGAAATGGAAAGGGAAAAAAAAAATTCTAGTTAGAGAATAAAGTAAGGTGCAAAGAAAAAATTAAGTTTAAATTTTAATTAAAAAAGAAAGTAAAAAGAAGAAAAAAAATATTAAAATATCTTTATATGAAATTAACGTAAACTACAATTATAATTTTTCTTCCTTTTTTTTATCTATGTAAATACAAGAAAATTTTAACTTCTAAACCTTTTCACCTCATTTTATTTTCTTTTTTTTCATCTAGGGTAAATTTTTTTCATTTTTTTAACACAATTCCCCCGGTGGGACCCTTCCCTTTTCCAACAACTAGCTATTTAGTATATGCGACACACGAATTTTGTTAAAAACTACAATATAAAATTTATTCTATAAACACTAAATGATATGTTAGAAATTGAAATATTTAGATATAAAATTTAAGTATATAAATTCATAATATTAACGTCCAGTTCATGAATTCACACAGATGTTTATTATTTTGATGCTATTAGAATAAGAATAATATATATGTAACAAAAGAAAAAAATATATTACAAAAGTATTGTAATAAAATTCATAATATTTATTTTATAATTGAACATCCGTGCGTATAAATAACAAAATTTTAATAAATACATTATTCTTTATAAATTAAAATACATAAAATCAACTGAATTCTCCTTGTATAAATTCTTTGCAATCGAAAAATTATAACTAAATTATAAGCAATCTTCAACATAACAAGGATGTATATAGAGAGTAAATGAGAATCCTTACGACTTATTTTACTCCACATCTCTATTTGGGATTATTTTGAATAAATTCTATTTGGGATGTCATAATCACCCTTGCGCCCCAACTCAACAGCCGTATTGCACATGCAAGTGGATAGTAACCAAGCTGGGAAAATACTTGTCTGACATCAGCAGTAGCAGTCCGTACTAAGCTTGACCGGACCAAGTGTTTGGACAGTAATGTGGGTTGGGAGAATGATGTTGGGCTGAAAATTGGCACACGTTGATGGTGGGCTGTTGCAGGATGGCCTGAAACAATTTAAACACATCTTATGAATTTATGTTTACCATTCCAATAGTTGTTTGGAATTGATCCAATTAGCCGCTGCGAAACTCAATTTATCGTTAGTTTAGTCTTGTTAAATAGTATTGTCATCGTTAGTATTATTAGCATGATCACTATTATAACTATGCTATGTTGATTTCACCCAAAAAATAATTATTAGCTCTGTTGCTTTCATTGTTAATTGTCAATAATATGAAATGTTTAACGTTTTCATTTTTATAGTATTAGTAAGTTGTGATATTTTTTTGTAATTCTCCTAACCGGGTTTTGATAATTGTTTGTCATAGTTATTGTAGTATTTAATATTTAATGATAAAATTGGGTTATCGTTGTTATCATTATTAATATTATTATTGCTATTAATGTTAAATATTATTGATTTTTTTGTAATTTATTATAATTCCGTGAATTTAAGAGTTGTAAATTAGATTATTGATAAATTATTATTAATATATTTATTATTAAGTTGAATATTATTATTATTAATATTATTATTGATATTATTGCTATTATTATTAGAGTAAATTCCTTTATTAATTGAGAAGAATCATTATTACTATATTTTGACCTTATTTGGTAAACAACTTTTGACATAACTTTTAGTTGTTTAATTAAATTTTAGCTAATTGACCAATTAATAAGCTATTTTTTATGCTTGGTAATCTGATTTTGGTAACTAATTATCCTTTAAACAGCTGAAATGAAAACTGCTAAACATTCTAACATTTCTAATTAGTGTTTTTGAAGAACCTAACTAATTGTCCTTATATTTTGGCTTTACCGTTCGTTCGTATGGCATTTTGATTATCTCTCAATGGCACACGACACAGTTGCATCATCTCCATCGCAGCATTATTGGCAAAATGCCATTTTGCCAATAATGCTGCGATGGAGATGATGCAACTGTGTCGTGTGCCATTGAGAGATAATCAAAATGCCATACGAACGAACGGTAAAGCCAAAAATATAAGGACAATTAGTTAGGTTCTTCAAAAACACTAATTAGAAATGTTAGAATGTTTAGCGTTTTCATTTCAGCTGTTTAAAGGATAATTAGTTACCAAAATCAGATTACCAAGCATAAAAAATAGCTTATTAATTGGTCAATTAGCTAAAATTTAATTAAACAACTAAAAGTTATGTCAAAAGTTGTTTACCAAATAAGGTCAAAATATAGTAATAATGATTCTTCTCAATTAATAAAGGAATTTACTCTAATAATAATAGCAATAATATCAATAATATATTAATAATAATAATATCACTTAATAATAAATATATTAATAATAATTTTATCAATAATCTAATTTACAACTCTTAAATTCACGGAATTATAATAAATTACAAAAAATCAATAATATTTAACATTAATAGCAATAATAATTTAATAATGATAACAACGATAACCCAATTTTATCATTAAATATTAAATACTACAATAACTATGACAAACAATTATCAAAACCCGGTTAGGAGAATTAACAAAAAAATATCACAACTTACTAATACTATAAAAATGAAAACGTTAAACATTTCATATTATTGACAATTAAACAATGAAAGCAACAGAGCATAATTATTTTTTTGGGTGAAATCAACATAGCATAGTTATAATAGTGATCATGCTAATAATACTAACGATGACAATACTATTTAACAAGACTAAACTAACGATAAATTGAGTTTCGCAGCGGCTAATTGGATCAATTCCAAACAACTATTGGAATGGTAAACATAAATTCATAAGATGTGTTTAAATTGTTTCAGGCCATCCTGCAACAGCCCACCATCAACGTGTGCCAATTTTCAGCCCAACATCATTCTCCCAACCCACATTACTGTCCAAACACTTGGTCCGGTCAAGCTTAGTACGGACTGCTACTGCTGATGTCAGACAAGTATTTTCCAGCTTGGTTACTATCCACTTGCATGTGCAATACGGCTGTTGAGTTGGGGCGCAAGGGTGATTATGACATCCCAAATAGAATTTATTCAAAATAATCCCAAATAGAGATGTGGAGTAAAATAAGTCGTAAGGATTCTCATTTACTCTCTATATACATCCTTGTTATGTTGAAGATTGCTTATAATTTAGTTATAATTTTCGATTGCAAAGAATTTATACAAGGAGAATTCAGTTGATTTTATGTATTTTAATTTATAAAGAATAATGTATTTATTAAAATTTTGTTATTTATACGCACGGATGTTCAATTATAAAATAAATATTATGAATTTTATTACAATACTTTTGTAATATATTTTTTCTTTTGTTACATATATATTATTCTTATTCTAATAGCATCAAAATAATAAACATCTGTGTGAATTCATGAACTGGACGTTAATATTATGAATTTATATACTTAAATTTTATATCTAAATATTTCAATTTCTAACATATCATTTAGTGTTTATAGAATAAATTTTATATTGTAAGTTTTTAACAAAATTCGTGTGTCGCATATACTAAATAGCTAGTTGTTGGAAAAGGGAAGGGTCCCACCGGGGAATTGTGTTAAAAAAAATGAAAAAAAATTTACCCTAGATGAAAAAAAAGAAAATAAATGAGTGAAAAGGTTTAGAAGTTAAAATTTTCTTGTATTTACATAGATAAAAAAAAGGAAGAAAAATTATAATTGTAGTTTACGTTAATTTCATATAAAGATATTTTAAATATTTTTTTTCTTCTTTTTACTTTCTTTTTTAATTAAAATTTAAACTTAATTTTTTCTTTGCACCTTACTTTATTCTCTAACTAGAATTTTTTTTTTCCCTTTCCATTTCCCTTTATCCAAGCATAGGGTTGGGGTTTTTAAGTATAATAATACAACAAAGGAAGGCGGTACCGTAGATTGCAACTCTGATTTACCATTTGCAGGAGCACTGAAAGAAGCGACTCGGGGAGACAAAGGAAGGTAATTTTCATCGAACTTCAGTTTCTTCAATTCCATTGCAATTTTGATTTTTTCCTTTGTTGTTCTGCTCTGAAATTTTTGGAATATTTCGCTCTGTTTCATGCTTTTGATCTTGTTATAGTTTCCTTCTATTTGTCTCTGCTCTTGATCTGGCTCAGTTTCTTTCGTGATTTGGATTTAGTCTCCATGGATGCTGGAGCTTTTCGTTGAATACACTCCGATAATCAGCTGTTTCTTCGGGATATTCGGATTCCTTCTCCATTTCGTATCCTTTGTTAGGGGAAATGAAAGTATTGGGCTGTATGGACCGAATCGAAGCGACTTTTTGTTCCACGATTGTTATATATGTTGCGGCTTTTTTCTCCCTGATGAACACGTATCTTGGCTTCTTACTGCCTGGGTTTAACTGTATCAAATTTTTATTTTCACTGCAGAGTCTTGACTGTATTGACCCGCTGCTTGGAGCTTTCGTCTAAAGGATGTCCTCAAAATTCTGGACCCAGGTCTTTAGCTAATGTCTTGTTGCCTGGATTCTTGGTTTTTTATGTAATTAAAGTATATGATTATGTCTTTTGTTGAAACGTTTTTTTTATTGACAGGATGGGTCTAATCAGTAACTTATCTATGTCTGATGAAAGTTACATCGAAATTCCATTTTTTTTTTCCACTTATAGGTACATTAAGAAACATCTCAGGGTTTGCTGGGAAGCATTCCAGTTAGTTGTTAGAATTCCGATGGAGCGACAGAATCATGATTATGCAGCTGCCTCTGCTATGGCTTATGCTCAGCAACAGCGACAAGCTGCTAACATGCAACAACAGCAACCTTTTGGATTTCATCCTCAGCATCAGCAGTTTCCTTTTATACCCCCTGGCCCTCCACATCCTTCAATGCAACAGTTCCCTTTCCCCCATCCACTGCAGCAGCAGCAGCAGCAACTTCAACAGTTACATCCACAATGGTCCTCCACCTCCTCACCTTGTTCACCTTCAGCAGCAGCATCAGGCACCACCTGCTTTCCCTTCTCACTTTCCTCCTCCTCTTGTTCCCTCACCCTTTCATGGCCAATATGATTCTGCTCCACCCCGGTTGCTCCCCCTTCTGATCCTGAGCTTCAGAAGCGTATTGATAAACTTGTTGAGTATTCTGCAAAAAATGGGCCTGAATTTGAAGCTATGATACGGGAAAAACAACAAGATAATCCATCCTATAGTTTCCTCTTTGGAGGGGAGGGCCATGGGTACTACCGGTATAAGCTTTGGCTATCAACACGCCCTCCTGGTGGTCCTTTCAATCCGCCATCTTCCATGCCGGTGATTCATCCTCCTCCAAATCCAATGATGAGTCCATCTCCTATAAATCCTACTCCAATGAATGCTAGTTCTGTGCTAGGTCCACCTCAAATGAATGCACCCCCTTTCCAACAATTCTATGATCAACAGCATCACCAACAGCATCCTCAACCTTTTGGTCTTCATGTCGACCTGATTATGATCAGTTACCCAAGTCTTTCAAGGACCTCTCTGGGCCACTTCCTTCGATATTGCAATGGAGCTCAATAATGTTCTTAACTCGCTGAATGGTACAAAAGAGTCTATTAAAGGTGCTAAAATTTGGTTCATGCAGAGATCTCCATTTGCACCAGCTCTAGCAGAGGCTCTTAGAGACAGGGTCTTTGCATTGGATGATGTCGAGAGGCAGTTACACATAATATACCTTGCCAATGACATACTTTTTGATAGGTAATATCAAGTTAGTGTTGTAAAAAATTAGTTTGCTTTTATATATGCATGACTTGCATCAACCGCACTCATGTTTGTACTTCACAGTATGAAATGTAGTATTAGTAGCTGCTAGCTAACATTGTTAGCATTCCACATCAGGTTTAATTTACATTACAAGTAGACAATATCTTCTTTTTCTTTTTGATAGAAAGATTAGGATAAAAATATAGAACCAACCAACTTTTTGTCTATCATGTATTCTCCTACAAAACTATTTGTTTCACTGGGATTTCCAAACTCTCCTCATTTTTGCTAGAAATAATGGAATTGACTTAGAACTTTAACACTGTCTTTTGACAGCAAAGTTCCCTCAATAGCATGTTTATATAATTTTATTTGCAAAAGTTATAGATCGTAATTTCATTTGGTGTCTTTTTATCTCTAAAAAGGGTGTTTATATGTTATGGATTGATTTGTACTATTAATATAGAAGGAAGGGGTTGTGGATCTGAATTGTTGTTTATATTATCCCTGTTGTACACATAGGTTTTGTGTCATTGGTGTGTCAGTTCTATTTAATATGCAGTAGATGTTCCATGGACCAAGAGTTACGACAGTGACTGACTTGACACTTTACTAATTTATGCCTAACTGTCCCCGCTCCCCCCCTCAACATAGTGTTGTTTCTTTCTTTTCACCACTAAAAATTTGCACTTATAGAAGCCAAATATGTAGAGTGACTTGGGTAAGGTGAGTTGCTGATGCTTCCAATGGTTTAGGGGCAGAAGCATCTCCCTTGTTTTTACTTTTCAGTGGACAGGAAGAACTTAACTAAGAAATGGGGTAAAGAGGCCATGTATTGAAGCTTGGATTTCTATTATTTCCTTTATGGGAATACATTGGTGTTTTAGAGTGAAAATTTCCCCATTTGTTTGCCTATTTTACACCCTGTTATTCATTGTTGGCATCTTTTTGATGCTGACATCGATGTGGTTTTTCCTTTGCATGGTTCTTGAAATATGCTGCTGCAAATTTATAGCATGAATCGGAGGACAACCAGTCATGACCTTGACAATGAAGCCCTTGCATTCAAACCTGTTTTAGGCTCGATGCTTGCAAGGATTTTTCATATCCTCAAAGCAATGAGGAATACCGGAAAAGGTTGCAGCAAATGGTGGAGTTCTGGTCTTCTAAAGAAGTCTATGATCAAGAGACTATATCTCTACTGAAGAGTGAAATGATTAGTGGACCCAGACTGCTTCTTTTGCTGGCCCTCCGAAGGATTTATCCTCAGCTTCAGGCAGATTCATCTGGGGTGAGCTTCTCTTTCCATGCAGAATGTGTCATGGCATGTAGAGCATAGTGACATGTTTTTTGGTTATAATTGGCTTTTTTTCAAAAGATAGAATAATATTTTATTTAGAAATACCCAAAACCCTTCCCAAAAAAGGAGTCCTACCTCAAAGGTCCTATTTGTTATAATTTATCTCCTCAGGTCCTCGGTTTTCAGAGGGATTGTGTTTGACTTGAGCCCTTATATTTGTGAATACTCAAAACTTAAAACAAGTGTGCGTGTGCCACTAGTAGTGGCAGTGTCTAGTTTAGCTGGGATTTTATTGTAATGCAGCTTACTCATCACTGGTACCAATGCATTATTTTGTCATTTGTGTTGTGAAAAATTGTTGCCATGAAGTTGGTTGATCTAAGTTGGGAAGTAACTAATAATTTTCTCCCTAATTTCAGGAATTCTTCAGCAGCCACCGAACCATATTGTTCAACATTGGCAATCTGATAGGCCAAGCTCTGGTGCAGGTATACCAAATTCAAGATCATCCTGAAAAGTACTTAGTTCCAGGGCAATCTATACCACCATCTGTGGCAGCTCAGCAGTTCCATGCAAATTCGGCTCCTCCTGGTGCCTTTGCAGGGTCCATGGCCATACCATCTTCTGTTCAGCCAACTAATCAACCACCTGCAGCACATTTGTTGCCACCACCATCAGCCAGCGCTGGTGAAAAATTGCCTCCATATCCACTGTTCCCACCTGGCCTTATCCCTGGGATGGTAAAAAAGATGCAGGTTGGCAGTGGGGTGCCGTATTCTCCTCTTAGCCCTTTGGACATCCCAACTGTGATCCCACCATCAACTGTATCTCCATCCGAAATTCTTCAAAGGGTGTCAAAATTCTTTAAAGAAATAGGAGAGGTAAATCCTTCTGAGGGCCTATGACATCTGATTCAAGAGATGAGGATGACGAGTACGACAGAGAATATGACAGAACTTCTCTGTGCGAAAGGGTGGTGCTTGCATCCCTCCACCATCAAACTTGCAAGTAGATCCAGAAACAGGGACATATGCTGATGGGAGTGTAGGTCGGAAATCAAGTGGGTCAGGGAGGCTGGGGCTTGGTGCCACAGCTAATCCGAATGAGGTGAGTCAGTATGATGATGTATATACATCTTACAGGAAGCAGCGGAGTACTACTTACCACTCCTCAATGAGTGCAAGAGCAGCAGCAAGATGAAAACCACTTGATTACGCTGTCATCAGAAATTTGGATTTTATGAGTAGAGTAGATAGATTCTGTTTGCTTTGTTGTTGATTTTTCAGTACTAGACTGAAATTGAACTGGTATTTTGATCTTTGGTGACCCTGTGATCCAAATATCTGTCACTTGGGCTATCTGATGTAACTTTGCATTGATAGATAATGAAAAGTATGACAAGTCATACTTCGACTGTGCTTGAAAACACCCATTCAGTGCTGAACTGAAAATCTTCTGTCTGGGGTGTGATATTTTAATGCTGAAAAATTAAATAAGTGTTAAGCTGTTGAGGCTTCGGCAATAGAATTGTTGCTACATATGATTGTGTCTAGGATCAAGGGAATGGAGTGGATGGAAATGGAAGTAAACTAATCGTTTAAAACTGCTCCATGTGCGAGGATTTTAATCCAATGCTCTCACGTATTCATGTTTGATAATTAGGTTTAGGCCCCCACAATGTTTTAATGGCGATGTTTAATGTTAAGTGAGGGATATGTTTGCAAATGTGAGAATTTAGCACGACTCCTTTTTAGAATCATTGATCCTATGCACATAAATTGATCCAGACAAAGACACTATAGCCTCTTTTGAGGGTTAATAAAAATTTGTAGACCTCCTTAATTTAAAACATATTCAGGCCCCTTTTAAGTTCTAATACATAAAAATGTTAAATTTAAATTTTTTGTGTGCACTGATGAGGAAAATCATATAACAAACTATTTATAATATCTCATATTATTTTATTTAAATTTGATGGTCATATTTTCCCATCATTCTATGAAAAATTCAAATTTAAACTTAAATGCCTTTTGTGATTCAAAAACGGTCTGAATAAATTTTTAAATTAAAGTGAAGACTCAAATAATTTTATTAAAAATTTGGGAATGTCAGAATATTTTCCTCGTTGTTCTAATAATTAGAAATTATTAGATCCTTCCCATAAACTACACAAAGTTAATAATAAAATTATAAAGAAAGTAGTTACTGTTACAAAAATAAAGCTGGAATGATAGAAAAATGGACGGAGAGAATAGAGAATTAGATGAAAGAATATAATAACACAAAAAGAATTTCTTATATTCGCAGTTATATATAGTCTTTCATATAATATCTGCACATATGAGCTTAAAACATCACTTGATAAATATCACAAATTGATATAGATTCATCAATTTGTAATTAATTCATATAATAAATAAGTAAATAAATAATAATATTTTTGGGTCAGAAATAATAGATAAGATATACAAGTACATTAAAGACAAAATTTTGTATACATTCCATTTTTTTTTATTTGTTTTTTTTTTCTTTTTTTAAGTCAGGGAAGGGGAAGGGTGTTATGGGTTGTGGGTCAGTATAGGCTCTATTCTCACTGGGTAACACACTACTATTCCACGGCCTTCAGCCTGCTTGGTTAGTTTCCTTCAAGCCCATTGTTAGAAGAAGGATTTCCGTGTAAAAAAAAAATTAGGGTTTTGCGGATAAGATACAACAAATGAAGGCGGCACAGAAGAAATCAACTTAGATTTGTCATTTGCAGGAGCACAGAAAATCACGGAGACAGAGGAAGGTAGTTTTCATCGAACTTTAGTTTCTTTAGTATCGTCGCTGTTTTGATTTTCTCCTTTGTTGTTCTGCCCTGAATTTTTTAGAATATTTGGTTCTGTCTCAAGCTTTTGATCTTGTTATAGTTTCCTTCTATTTCTCTCTGCTCTTGATCTGGGTTAGTTCCTTTCGTGGTTTAGTTTAGTCTTCATGGATATCGTAGCTTATAGTTCGATATACTCTGATAATCAGTTGTTTTCTTCGGGATATTCGGATTGCTTCTCCATTTCGTATCCGTTGTCAGGGGAACTGAAAGTATTCGGCTGTGTGGAACGCATCGAAACTACTTTTTGTTCCGTTATTGTTATATATGTTCGTTCTTTTTCTTCTGATGAACACGCATCACGGCTTCTTACTGCCTGGGTTTAACTGTATCAAATTGTTGTTTTCACTGCAGAGTACTGACTGTGTTGATCTGCTGCTTGGAGCTTTCGTCTAAAGGATGGCCTCGAAATTCTGGACCCAGGTTCTTATCTAATATCTTGTTGCTTGGTTTATCTGGATTCTTTGTTTTTATGTAATTAATGTATTAATGTATATGTTTAGTCTTATGCTAAAACGTATTTTTATTGACAGGGGGGTGGCAGTGACTCTGAGGAGGAGGAGTCTGATATTGATGATGAAATTGAGAATGTTGTAGATGCTCCTGATCAAGCTGCTGGAAGCAGATACTTGCAGGCGAATGCCAGTGATAGTGATGATTCTGATGGTCAAAAGCGTGTTGTCAGGTCAGCAAAAGACAAGCGTTTTGAGGAGATGTCTTCTACTGTTGACCAGATGAAGAATGCTATGAAGATTAATGACTGGGTGAGCTTGCAAGAGAGCTTTGACAAGATCAATAAACAACTTGAGAAAGTTATGCGTGTAACTGAGTCAGAAAAGGTCCCAACCCTCTACATTAGGCACTCGTGATGCTGGAAGACTTCTTGGCCCAGGCTTTGGCAAATAAGGAGGCCAAAAAGAAGATGAGTTCTAGTAATGCTAAAGCCTTGAACTCAATGAAGCAGAAGCTGAAGAAGAACAATAAGCAATATGAGGATTGATTAATAAATATAGGGAGAACCCAGAGAGTGAGGAGGAAACAGAGGAAGAGGAATACAGTGATTTTGAAGAGATAATAGAGGAGCCTGAAAACATTGAACCAAAATCAGATTCCGATGATAATCGTGATGATGTGAAGCAAGATACAATTGAGACACCTTGGGATCTGAAGCTTAGCAAGAAAGACAGACTCATGGATAAGCAGTTTATGAAAGATCCTAGTGAGATCACTTGGGATACTGTTAACAAGAAGTTCAAAGAGGTTGTGGCAGCTAGGGTGTAGAAAGGGGACTGGACGGTTTGAACAGGTTTGAGCAGCTTACCTTCTTAACAAAAGTTGCAAAGACACCTGCACAAAAGCTGGAGATTCTTTTCAGTGTTGTTTCTGCTCAATTTGACGTTAACCCAGCTCTCACTGGCCACATGCCTATTAATGTTTGGAAAAAATGCGTGCAGAATATGTTGTCATTCTTGATATCCTTGTCCAATATTCGAATGTAGTGGTTGATGATTCAGTGGAGCCTGATGAGAATGAAACACAGAAGGGAGCTGAACATAATGGACCCATCCGTGTTTGGGGGAACTTAGTTGCATTTCTAGAAAGGATAGATACTGAGTTTTTCAAGAGCCTGCAATGCATTGATCCTCATACTCATGAGTACGTGGAGAGACTCAAGGATGAGCCCTTATTTCTGGTTCTGGCTCAGAATGTCCAGGACTATCATGAAAGGGTTGGAGATTTTAAAGCATCTTCTAAGGTAGCTTTGAGGCGGGTTGAACTCATCTATTACAACCCACAGGAGGTTTATGATGCAATGAGAAAATTGGCTGAGTTGACAGAAGACACAGACAATGGAGAAACAGGTGAGGAGCAATTTGACGAAAGAAGGGTTCCTACTGCATTTGTTGTTACACCTGAGCTTGTGCCTCGGAAACCCACATTTCCAGAAAATAGCAGGACACTAATGGATATATTGGTGTCTCTTATATACAAATATGGGGATGAGCGGACTAAAGCACGTGCATTGCTTTGTGATATATATCACCATGCTCTTCTTGATGAGTTCTCAACTGCTCGTGACCTGCTGCTTATGAGTCATTTGCAAGATAGTGTTCAGCACATGGACATCTCAACGCAGATACTTTTTAACAGGGCCATGTCACAGCTGGGTCTTTGTGCTTTTCGGGTTGGACTGATTTCTGAAGCACATGGCTGTCTCTCTGAACTTTATTCCGGTGGAAGGGTGAAGGAGCTCCTTGCACAGGGTGTCTCACAAAGTCGATATCATGAGAAGACTCCAGAGCAAGTACTATTTTCCCCACTTTTAGATGATTAATCTGTTATATGTTTATTTTTCTGGTATTGTCAAATTTTCCTTTGCTTATCTTTGTACTAGTAATTTCATAAAGGGCTTTCTTCCTTATGCTTGAATTCTCCCCACTTAAATTATTCAGGATGATAGCATTTCATATAGTGGATGTCTAAATTTAGTAATATTGTAGTGTGAACAATGACTTATAGAGCTGCTGAAGACTGCTGTAATATTTGCATTTGTAGTTTGATACTTTCTGTTCTTTTGCTTTTTAACTAACTTGGATTGTGTCAAGGCATCTTTTTTACCTTGTTCTATAGGGCATTGAGGAAGAGTGATGGCCATTAGAAAATTAAATAAGCAACCTTATATATCAAAGGATGTGATCACAGTTAGGTGGGTTGGGTTTTTTTTTTGTCAATTATTGTATACACTCCACTGTCATATTCTATGCTGTTAAGATACACTATTTTCATAATATAGCAGGTATTCATATAACTTGTTTTAAACTTGAATCATTACTATAATAGTATTACTGATTCCTTTTTTGGACCTTTTTTTTTTTCAATCAATTTGTCATTGACAGTTTGTGTATTATCACGTATCTGAATACTGTCAGCAGATTTATTTGCTGCAGTACATATCTTCAGCATGGTTGCTGTAGTGCAGGATTTGCTGCCTTTTTTATTTGGGATTATCTTCAGCATGGCTGCAGTAGTGGCAGGATTTGCCTCTGTGGATATATGTAAGACAATGGTAACTCTTTTTTATCCCATTTCCAGGAAAGGTTGGAAAGGAGACGTCAGATGCCATATCATATGCACATAAATCTTGAACTTCTGGAGGCAGTTCATCTTATCTGTGCCATGCTGCTGGAAGTTCCTAACCTGGCAGCCAATGTCCACGATGCTAAGCGCAAGGTCATCAGCAAGACATTCCGGCGCTTGCTTGAGGTTAGTGAGAAGCAAACTTTCACTGGCCCTCCTGAGAATGTTAGAGATCATGTTATGGCTGCCACTAGGGCTCTCAGCACGGGTGACTTCCTCAAGACTTTTGATGTCATTAAGTCCCTTGATGTATGGAAATTTGTCAGAAATCGTGATTATGTGCTCAAGATGCTGAAGGAAAAAATCAAGGAGGAGGCGTTGAGGACCTACCTTTTCACCTTCTCTCGTCTTATGTTTCTCTCGGTCTGGAACAGCTTACCAAAATGTTCGACCTCCCCATTGCCAAAACTCACAGCATTATTAGTAGAATGATGATCAATGAAGAGCTCCATGCTAGTTGGGACCAGCCAACTGGGTGCATTCATTCCAGGATGTTGAGCACTCTCGGCTGCAAGCTTTGGCATTCCAGTTGACTGAGAATTATCAATTCTTGCCGAGAGTAATGAAAGAGCAATTGAGGGCAAGGATAGGCGGTGGTGGATTGGATCTGCCTTTGAGGCGGAGAGATAGCCAGGACTATGCTGCTGCCACCGCCAGTGGTGTTGGTGGAACAGCTACTTCAGGTGGTAGGTGGCAAGACTTATCATTTAATCAGACAAGGCAAGGTGGTGGTCCTGGCCGTGCTGGGTATGGTGGCGGAAGGCCAATGGTATTGAGCCAAGCATCTGGGACTGGCTACTCAAGAGACCGTACGGGCAGAGCAGGATCCGGCTATTCTGCATATGGTGTTTCAGGGAAGAATGCTCAGGGTTGTCAAGAGGAGCCCAAATGGATTCATCTTCTCGCAATGGTTAGCCTCAAGGGAGCTCGTGCTTAAAAGAAATGCATCTGTGGGGGCCATATGGTATGAGACTTTAGCATTCTAAAGTTGTCATGCTGTGCTCCCGGTTTTGATAATATAAAAACTGGTGCACTAACATAGGATTCCTGATCACTGTGGTTTTATTTTCAAGATACTTTATGTATTTTGTCTGAAATTCCGTTGAGAATTGTTCTGGGTTTCCGTCTGGACATAAATTATGTTGTAGTATTGAATGGTTATTTTACAGCTTTGGAAATTCACAGCGGAATTTACCTTTTCTCTAAAATAATTCATGTATTGGATTAAATGAGAGCTGTTTCGAGAAAGCCTGTCATTTACAACTCTCTTTTTTCTTCCATGACCCAGAATGTTTTGTTTTTTACACTTGTTTATCTTGCTGATTTGGGATGGAGTTCTATGCTAAAGATATTGGTGGTGCTATTTTCAGGATCAACATTAAAAATTATTTAATAATTATACAAATGATACGATTTAAGTTAAATTCAAGTTAGAAATAGTCCCCATGCTTAATTAAATTAATATCTGTACATTTATGTATTTGGATGTATGAAGTTGATGTGGACAAACATTTTCTTAAATTTGGTGTGTATGATATAATTAAATATCTTCTCTCAAATTTTTATTGATAGTAGACGCATAAACTTGTGTGCCTATAAGGCAATTAGGAAATTCTCTTGGAGATGATAAAATTAGTGCAAAACTTATAATCCCTTCATACGAGGGGTGAAACCTATCATTGTGTCTTGTACGTTCCAAATACACTCCCTTTTATAACTATCGGATGTGAGATAATTGCAAAGAGCTGTATATATTTGAATTTGAATCCATCCCAAAACCTACCGTGTATATGCAACCAATTTTTATTTAAAATAAATTGGTACAACTCAAAGCCATCGGCAAAAATACTAATTCAAATATCAAAATAGGCATTTTTTTCCCTTTCAAAACTCTAATCAACAGGAAAACAAGTCTTAAGAATATATTAACTTTACACGATCTTAATGAGGTATGACAATTAACCGTTCTTGGTACATGTTTCTTTGCAAAAGCAAATTATGATTACTTGTAGGAGTGCAAATAGGTTAGGTTAGATTAAGTTTTGCCTTAAATAGGCTGGACCTGTATTGCAAAATATTAGTCTGAGTTTGGCCTATTAGCCTATATAAAATTTTATTTTAAGCCCAATCTTGATCTCTTTTAAAAATCTAACCTAACCTATTAGCCTATTTAAAATCTATTTTTAAATATAAGCTTTTAAATAGACTAACACTTAAGGCTTAAAAGACCTATTATAAAAAAATCTAGATCAATAATTTATATAAGTTTGTATCAATATATTCTTAAAAATGTATCTAATAATACTAAAATTAAAATAAAATTTATATAAGAACTAATTAATAAAGAAATAAATTCATATACTCATAACACAAAGTTACTAATTTAAATATTGAATTAAAAATAAAATAACATCAAGTTACCATAATATCAAAGGTTAACAATAAAGATAAATTAGTTCACCATAAATTATACAATAAAACATCTAAAATATATTAATCTATATAATGAGCTAAAAAAAAATCTATATGTTATTGCCTTTATATTAAATAAATTTAAATAAAAAAATATTAAATAGGCTAGCCTAATAAGCCTGTAGGCTAAATTTAAAATAAAAAAGTCTGACTTATTTATTAAAAAAGTTTCTATATTAACTTTAACCTAGTTCAATTAATTAAATAGGTTGAACCGAACTGAGCCTAAATTAGGCCGGGCCACAAGCCCCTGATAGGCCGCCCGACCCATTTGCACCCTTAATTACTCGATAAGAAGAGAATGATGCTCTAAGTAAAGTATCCCAATTATAAAAAAAAAGGGAAAAATCCAGTTTTACACTATTCTATGGAGGTAAATGCGCAACAAAGGTATGAAACCAAAATGAGGGAAAGGAAGGGAGCGAAACCAGAAGGGATGTCAATGCATGATTCCTGAGTATGACAAGAACCAGAGAAGCTGGCATGTGTGTCAGCAACTTGCAGAATGGGGAACTTCCTCAGTGTGTAAAGATTCAGAAAGATAGCATGATTGATTATCTAAATTCAGATTTCAGCTTTATGTAATAAATCTTCTGCGCTTAAAAGTTTCTCTTTTTTCATTACTGTCCTCTTCCATTGCCTTTGAGGTCGGTACTCGCGTTGCTGCCCTTACCTTCAAATTTTCTATCATCAATATCTTTATCCTTGATGATGTTGTCTGCATTAACATTATTTCCTCTTTTTTCAGTCCGCATGTTCTGTACATTATCATTGTTTTTGTTCTTGATATCATTTTCTGCATTATCCTTATTTGGGGCACTGACTTCACCTTTTTCTGGAGAATTTGTTTGTACTAGTCTGCATGTGCTCTTCATTGCTCTTTGTTCCCAAATTACTGTTTGAAGCATCTTCATTTTTGTTGCAAGTCCTTGTACTGTTCTTATTTATGGCACTAAATTCAGCTTTATCCGATGACTTTCCACATTTGAACTCAGTGTTGTCTCTTCACTGCCCTTGATTTCAATGAGACTATGTTCACTGTTTTCGCTCTCAACATCATTCTCTGAACTATCCTTATTTATGATGCCATTGACTTCAGCCCGATTCCATAAATTTTCGGTATTGGAAATCTGCGTGCTCTGTTCACTTCCCCTCTTTTCTTTGTCACAAACTTTGTTCATGTCATTAACATTATCTGCACTATTTTTCTTCTTAGCATTGACTTCTAGAGGCCCCAGCTTGGTGTCAAGATCCTTGGCAATGAAGATAAAAGATCTAACGTCCCGAGCTTCTTTTAACCGGCTGTTTGATGATACCTAATACAAGAACTTAAAATCAGAATGCCAATTACAAGAGGGAGAAGCCACAAGCTTACAAAATGCATGAGAAAAAACCAAATTCTCGCTTAAAACTTTCCCCAATGCCATTTTATTTGGTCAAAATCTTAATTCTGAATTTCCATTAAAAACTGCTAATATGGAAATGAAGTCTGGCAGAACTTGACATGATCAGATGTCAAATTTTATCTCCATGACCAATGGCCATTAATTGATCAAAACAGACTTCATCTCACCAAATTCTCAAATAAACAGACAGAATATTGATATAATACAAAACATTGCAAAAAATGCTTAAGCATGTAAATGTTGATACCTGCTTGAGCATCACTTCGGCCCTAGAAATGATCAATTTCAGCATTGAAATTTTTAGTGAGTTATTAGTACTTGACAATAATATTCAGCACATGGGGGGTCAGTGAACACCTACTGAAGCACTGACATTTTCCTTGATACATACAACTACTTAATTAAAAGACAACTATTCTCTTTTGTAGACTCATTTATTCATCAAGTAACTATTTTTCCAATAATATACCTTGATTTTTTTGAAAGGAAATCTTTTAAGAAAGTAAGAAATTCGGTGCTAAAGTCCTTCCAAATAATAAAGTTCTGTGCTAAAAAATTTCAACATTGAATTTCATGCTAAAGCTTTCGGTTTCTATATAAATCCACTAACCTGTATAATTTGCTCCACACGAGTTTGAAGATCATCCTCAAATGCTTCCTTGTGGATACCTTGAAGAGTGTACAACACAGTGAGAATGAAGATTATCCGTGCAGTGATTTTCCATCATACATTGAGGAATAGCAGACCGACAGCCCATTGCATAGAAGGGACAGTTTCCAAGCTTCATTGGACATACAGTTATACAGTGCCTGTCCATCTCACGTCTCATTATCCTGTCTGAACAATTCTGTTCACATGGAATTATCTTGAAAGGACAAGTTGAATCATGCTTTTCCAAATATCTTGCACAGAATTTGGTATAACACCCCTCATTTGTGCAGATCATGGATCTAAAGCCGCAATTATAAACATGATTGACATGCTTTTCTGCAGAATTAAATTTCATACCGCAATGAAATGAGTCCTTGAAGTCAACATTCTTCAGCAAAGCCTCTGCAAGTGATTCTCTCTTTTCTAGCAACCAAAACCCATTCATTTCCATCCGTTGAACAAAATCATCTATTTTGTCTTCTCTATTGTCACTTAGCAGCCAATTTGAAACTCGACTAAAAATATTCCTCTTGGAACTTGCAAAGTCATCAACAAAATCAGAAATGATATCATAAGGATGATTTGATATCTCAGCATCTGGACTGCCTTCTAAAATAATGGATTCTGCAACGAAGGTCTCGCTCCTCATGGTAAGGTAATCTACCATTTCATCTCTCAATTCGGCAGCCACAGAACCAGGTGTCTTGAAAATATCTCCTGTTGTATTATCAACACAGGCAGTGGCTAATCCTGGGAGCATCATTTGAGCCACCTTGTGAACTACTTCTGTATCAAAAAGATCACAATGGACCAGTGGACCTCCCTCTTTCTCATCTTCAATCTTCTCAGGCGCAAGGTCCACCTCAGTAGTAGGAAGATCCATCTTGATAACACCCACAAAGAAAGAAGAAAATATCATCACATGCTTGACAATATTATTTGAAATCACTTCTCAATAATTTGAAAAAATTGTATTACACTCTTTACTAAGTGGCTTTCTATATGTCAGTCCTATTCTTATGAAATAAGACAGAATTTAGCATTCTTAAACATCTCACGCACAATATTGACGAGTTGTATTCATAATTCCATATATCATCATATCATAATATATAAAACCAAAAGGGGATTGAAGGTGTTTTCCATTTCAAGCATCAAGATGTGATTATATTTATACCCAAAACAGCTGTTTTTTTACCACTTTTAACTAAGAAATCAATTAGTTCTCACAATCTGATATTTTGCCCCTCAGGTTCATTCCCAAATGAAACTTATCACATTTTTTCAAATTCCAGCGGACCTTTAATATTGTTCCAGGACTCTTCCACCTGCACTCTACACTATGAAGAAGGAAAATATTATGCAGCCTTGAAGATTGAAACTTGTGGACGGTGTTCATTTGTAGACCCAGATCACTGTGGACCAGAATTTCTGAAGATGCAATCCAGATGATCTGAGCACTCAATCTCTCACAAATTTTCATATCCAAACTAAACCGCCCAATGAAAAAGAGACGAATTTGTTTCATATCAACAGGGATTTGGAGATCAAATGAGTGAGCTCTAAAGGATATACCTTGACTTATCCTTGGACTAATTCAGCTTTCAAAATCCTGAAGTAACCAGAATTCAGATGGAAATCCCATTAACATCATAGTATGAAAATGCAGATACAGTGAAAAAAATGAACAAGTCTTGGATAAAATGATTGTGATTATGCTGCCGTGTTTCGTACCTCGCTAACAATGAAGGTCGGAGAAGAATGCTGTTAGACTCAGACGCAGCTTATTTTATGCGGTAAAGCAGAGCGGATGATTCGTCTGTGTATTGTTTTATATGCTCCGTTTCCCACGTTAACCAGTGTATTGTTTTATTTGCTCCGTTGCCATTAGTTCATAGTAATTAATAATTTATAATTAATTATTAATAATTGATAAATTAGTTGAAGTATTTTAATTAATAAATTACAAGTTATTTTAAATAATTTATTAAATTAAAATTTATTTTTTTAATAAATTAATATAAAAAATATCTCTAAAAATTAAAAATTAATTTATAATTTATTGATTCATTCAATAAATTATAATTAATAAATTAACTTAGCAAGCTTAGCTAACTCTTCCCACTCTCCAACCGCCCATATTTCATGGATTAAATCATTGTCGAAATACTAGCAAAGAATTATTTATGGATTTTTTTGTCTTCAAAGACTTTTTGTCTTCAAATTTCCAATAATTAAGAGAAGCAAACTTCCAACCGCCCCATATGTAATTGATTAAATCATCTTTGTACAAGGAAACAATTCGTGACTCAATTAAAATTTAGAAATATAATATATTTCCCCTTAAATATATGGTATGAAAGAGTGTAATGTTTGCTGAATTTTATAATTATATAGATATTGTCTCAAAACAAACTTAATTAGAATAATTAATGGAAAAACTAAAGGATTTTATATATGTTTACATAAATAAATATTTATAGCACTTCCTTTTATGTATTTACCTTGTAATAATTTGTCACAAAAATTCAATAAAAAAATTATGATTACAAAAAGAATACAACATGAATTTGATTCCCCATGTTAAAAATATTAATTAAGGTCTATAAGTTAGTGTAATCTGATCTTCTAGGCCAACAATTGGGAAATTTGAGATTATATTATATGTAAATGTAGCAACAATTTTAAATTTTCTTTCCAAAAATCATGCATATAATTAATTTGATTTATTAACATTATAATCAAAAGAACAATTTTATTTATCTCCTAATTGTATGTATTTTGGAACCTTGATAGCAAAATTCAAATATGTTTCCTTTAAGGTTACTCTATACAATTGACTCTCATTGTATCACACTTCTATGCTAGCATCAATGAGTGATAATTATAAAGAAAAAAGGAAAAAGGGGGACAATATTTATTATTAGTTCAACATATGAGCACACACATATTGAAAGTTGATGGCTACAACTATTACCCTTTATTTGAATGTGGTGAGAAAAAATATGAATATATATATAATATGGAATGATACTTTTTTCACTTGTTGCTTAGATGTATAAAAAATAGGTGTACAAAAATATTAATTTTTTCATTTAATTTAATTGAAAAGTAAAAATAATAAAAATAACTTATTAAATGACAATATTACATCTACCACAAGTCAATAAAATTGTTTAATAAAGTTTACAAAATGGTAATTTTGACATTATAAAGTTTTCTATCCTTTTTACGCATTTATTTGGTAGAAAAGTTTTTGCTAACTCTCAAGGCAATTTTTTAATCTTTTTCCTTCCCATCTTTAGTTTTCCACAACATCTAAACACTAGGAAATATATTTCCAACATTTTTTTCTTTTCATATGCTTTCTTCACACATTTTTCCCATTACTACAAAATTGCAAATAAATGCCGATTAAAGTTAAATTAGAATACACTACTTTCCTTAATTCTCTTTATTCAAAACCAAACTTCATGAGACCACAAATCAAAGTTATAGGAGAATTACCTTGTTTAAAGAGGAATTATTAATGATTGCTTGAAGATAGAAACTTGATTCTTGTTGGATTGAAGAAAAAGATCATGATGAAAAAGAGTAAAGGATGAAGAGGAAAAAGTCAACCATCATGCAAAAAATGATCAAAGATTTTATATTTTGGGAGTTAAAAAGGTGGCTTAAGGGAATTCTTGTAATAGGGTAGCTTGGATCATAAAATAAGAAAAAAAATAATTTTTAAATTTTCTTTGTACACACTTACCTTCCACGTAACTTTCTAATTGATTCACTTTCTACTATTCTTGTCATAAAATTCCATTTTCCAACATAATATTCACTTCCTAAACATAACCATAATATTCAAATAATTGTTTGCATACATAAAATAGTCAAATAAAAGTTAAATAAATTCTTAAGCATAACAATATTTTATAAGCCATTTTGATTTTTCAATATTATAAACAATAAACAAATAAACAATTGATTTAAAAGTAATTTTTTTTATTAATAATTGATTGAATGAAAAAAATTACAAAAAGTATACCACTACATCATATGTCATTGACTTGTAAAGTATAACTTTAGCATCAACCTCTTAAATGTTGATGTAGAAAATTCCTTCATGAATATATCCACAAGATTGTCACTTGAATGGATTTATTGAATATCAATATCTGCATTCTATTGAAAATCACATGTAAAAAAAAGATTTTTTTGTTAAAATGTGTTTTATTTTGTTTCTTTGGATATATCATCTTTTTAATTAAGTTATATAAACAATATTATCTTCAATATAATCGTTTTGGAATGTCCTTTTTCGAATCCAAATCATGCATCTCTCAAATATGTTGAAACATCAATTTTAGTGCTATTATTTCTACATGATTTGAAAAGGTACTAGCTATAATTTGTTTTGTTAAATACTAAGATATAGTTACACCATAATGTGTAAATAAATAGATAATTTAAAATATAATCTTGTGTGGATCAAATAAAAATCTTACATTTGCACAATCGATTAGTTCTTATCTAAATTGTTATATAAATGAAATAATTTCATATCAATTGTCCGTTGAAGATAACAAACTATGTATCTAATTTCATTCCAATGCCTTTTGACTGAAAATAACTATATTTTGGTAATGAGCTTATAAAAAAATTACATCAAAATGGGTGTTATTAGTCAGATATATTAATACATTAATTGCAATAAGGTATGATACTTCAAAACTAATAATTTTTTCATTATTATTAGCAAGATGAAAAAGGATTTTTGATAGCATTAATTGATTGATCAATAATTGGATTATTCAACAGGTGTAATTCATCTATGTAAAAATATTTAAAACCTTTCTAATGAAATTTGATTGATAGATATTATCTAAATGCTTGATTTATAGATCTAAACAAAATTTTGTATTTTTAGAGTCTTTTATTTTAAACTCCATTTTCAAATATTCAACTACCTTTGAATACTTTTCATGAGTTTCAATGATGTTTAGATCGTCAACATGTATTGCAAATTCAAATTTAAATTTCTTTATAAAAGCATAAGGGATAATAAGTTCATTTTTATATAATTTTTCAACAAAATTTTACAAGATAGTTATACCACAATTTCCAAATTCGTTTAATTCATATAAAAATGTTTGTAATATAACATCATACATATCTCCAAAATTCAAAATTTATGTTTCTAACATCTTAAATCCATTAGGAATTTTTATACAATATCATCGTTAATTGTCATGTATATAATAAGTTATAATTAAATTCATTATTATTTTAGTAAATCTCTTCCTAAAACTACACCCAAAGAGAGAAAAAGTAACATTTGTTATTTACCCTCTCATGGGTGATTTTCTTTCTTTTAATTTTTTTATAATTGCCCCATTATTTCTTTATAACTTTCTTTTGTCAATTTTAAACTAAAAATTGCCTTTTTTTAATTTAATTTTCAACCGCCCTCAAATTTGCAGCCATTTTTATTTTTTAAATTATTTTATTTTTTA
>JAIUCU010000186.1:0-29849 GCA_020226215.1 Sindora glabra
TTGACTATTCCTTACACTCCTCAACAAAATGGAATAAATGAAAGGAAAAACAAATCTGTGATGGAAATGGCTAGATGCTTGTTGTTTGAAAAAGGTATTCCTAAATAATTCTGGGTTGAAGCAATAAAGACTGCTGTGTACTTGCTGAATTTGCTGCCAACTAAAGCTGTAAAGGGAAAAACTCCTTCTGAGGCTTGGTTTGGAGTTAAACCTTCAGTAAATCATCTTTGAGTGTTTGGTAGCTTATGCTACACTCTCATTCCAGAGCAGAAAAGGGGAAAACTAGATCAAAAATCTGAGAAAGGCATTTTCTTAGGTTATGGCAGCAGTACAAAAGGCTATAAAATTTATAGTTTGAAGTCAAAATCTATTGTTGTGAGCAGAAATGTGAAGTTTGATGAAGTAGCCAAGTGGAATTAGGAAAGAAATGAAGTTGAAAAATTTGAAAAATTAGTTTCTTGTGATGGCTTGGCTCATGATCAAGCTAAAAATCAAGAAAATTCTATTAGTTATGATGACTTCCCAATAAGAGGAACTAGACCTCTTGCTGAAGTTTATGAGAGATGCAACATAGCCTTTCTTGAACCCATTAGTTTTGCAGAAGCAATAAGATAAGAGGGTTGGTTAGCTACAATGAAGAAGGACTTAGCTATGATAGAAAAGAACGGCACTTGGAAACTTGTGGATAAGCCTCAAAATCATAAAATTCTTAGTGTCAAGTGTGTTTATAGAACCAAAATGAATCCAAATGGTTCTATAAATAAACTTAAAGTTAGATTGGTGGTCAAAGGTTATCTACAACAACAAGGTGTGGATTTCTCTGATACATTTGCTCCAGTTGCAAGACATGACACTATAAGACTCCTTGTTGCTCTTGCAGCCAAGTTAAGTTGAAAAATTTATCATGTAGATGTGAAGTCAGCCTTTCTAAATGGGCTACTAGAAGAAGAAATATTTGTTGAACAACCTGAAGGGTTTTATATTGGAGGAAGTGAAGAGAAAGTTTATAAGCTCCACAAAGCTCTTTATGGCCTAAAACAAGCACCAAGGGCCTGGTATAACAGAATTGATGCATACTTGCTACATCAAGGCTTTGTTAGGAGTGAAAATGAAGCTACCCTATATGTGAAGAAGTTTGAAGTTCAAACAAAACTTCTTGTTTCACTATATGTGGATGATATCTTAGTTATAGGAGGAGATGCTAAACTTATCAAGTAATTCAAGTTAAACATGGAAAAAGAATTCGAAATGTCCGATTTAGGAGAGATGAAGTATTTTTTTTGGAATGGAGATTTACCAATGCTCTAAAGGTATCTTCATTTCTCAAGAAAAATATGCCAAAGAGATTTTGAAGAAGTTTCAAATGGAAAGATCAAAACAAGTCTCTACTCCATTGGTAGTGAACCAAAAACTTTCCAAAGATGATGATGAGATTAGAGCTGATGCTTTTGTTTACAGAAATATGATTAGGAGTTTGTTATACTTATCAGCCACTAGACCTAATTTAATGTTTGCAGCAAGTCTACTTTCACGGTTCATGCATTCTCCAAGTCAAACTCATCCTGGTGCTGCCAAAAGAGTTCTTAGATACATCAGGGGAATATATGAGTATGGCTTGTGGTATTTAAAAGCTGAAAGTGATGAATTAGAAGGCTATGCAGATAGTGATTGGGTTAGAAGTGTTAATGACTCTAAAAGTACTTTTGGTTATTGTTTCTCCTTTGGGAATGGTGTTTTCTCTTGAAACTCTAAGAAGCAGGAAGTGGTTGCTCAATCATCTGCTGAAGCAGAGTATATTTCTGCTACTGGTGCTGCAAATCAAACCATTTGGCTTAAGAAAATCCTAGCAGATTTGGGGTATTTGCAAGAAAAACCTACTGTCATTTGGGTTGATAAAAGTTAGCCATTGCAATTACAAAGAATCCAGTGCAACATGGAAGAACCAAATACATAAATGTGAAGTTTCATGCAATTCGTGAGGCTGAGAAAAATGAAGAAATCAAGTTAATGCATTGCTGTTCTGAAAATCAGATTGCAGATATAATGACTAAGTCTCTTCCTAAAGCACAATTTGAATTCCTAAGAGCAAAGCTTGGAGTTTTAAAGAAAAATCTCATGGAGGAGTGTTATACTTTTGAGATTTTCCTTTGATATTTAAATCAGCTCATATGTTTTTGTTAAGCTAGTTAAGCTTAATTTTAGCTACTAAATGTATTTTTTAATATGGCTTAATACTATGGTTCTGATTGTGCATTTTAGATGAAAAAGTTATTCAAATAGTCATGCTTAAGTATGGATTCAAGTATGGACTAATGTCTATCATAGTACTAGTTTTTCTGCACGTATATAAGGCAGAAATATGAATGAAAAAGTGACTTTTGCTGCTACCCTTCCTTCCCTACGTTTTTACTCTGGTTTTTCTTTATGTTCTCTGTGTTTTTTCTGGTTTAATAACAGAGTTGTTGATCACCATCATTTCTTGCTGCCATTGCAATTCCATCTTGTCCAAGTATGGCTTTTCATTTAACATGCCAATGCTGGCCTCTTCCCTGTTTGCTACATTCTCAAGCTTAGTTAAGCATATAGATCCATGGAGGCACCCACGATCCTTTAGCTCATCAATCTTTTGTCCATTCTCTCTCCCCACAATAAAAATTGACAAGGTTTGGAGATTGATCAATTTCCCAAGTTCCGGTGGCATAGTGATGGAGCGACCACGGCTTGTGTCAAATTCAAGATCTCGCAGGCTTATTAGTTTTTTCATGTCCGTGAGAAACTTGAGAAAACTCCTGCAATTCTTGATCTTTCGTGTTTCCAACCCATGTACTTTTGTAATTGACTTAGGCAATTCCTTTATCTGTGTGTTTGAAACATCAAGATAACGAAGTTGTTTCAAAACACCAAGATCATCTGGCAGTTCAGTTACGTTGGCACAGCTTAGATTCAACACTCTTATACATGGGCAACTGCGAAGAAAACTAAGAAATTTTATTAACTGGACATCCACTTCCACACAACACAATAAATGTCTGAAAGTTACCCTGTTGAAACTCCTTTGCAAGAATATCTCTGCAACGTAAAGCTAAATGTCGAGCATTTTGAAAATTTGACATGTTATCCTCCATTCTAAAGCATATCTCTTCTGAAACAAATTCAGAAAGATCAT
Source organism: Sindora glabra (assembly GCA_020226215.1). Taxonomy (NCBI): domain Eukaryota; kingdom Viridiplantae; phylum Streptophyta; class Magnoliopsida; order Fabales; family Fabaceae; genus Sindora; species Sindora glabra. The sequence continues at coordinate 3,167 of JAIUCU010000186.1, forward strand.
AAATGAGGTCATGCATTTTATATATGGATTGATTGTTCCTTTTATCAATGCCTGCTTCTTGAAAAACGGACCATGATATTAGGACTTCAAAATATTCCCTACCAATATCTTCAAGCCTTGTCTTTGCACTTGGTTCAATAAACCCTTCTGCCACCCACGTCTGTACTAAATCATCCTTTTTGAATGCAAAATTCCGAGGAGAGACTGAACAATAAGTAAAACATCTTTTTAAATGAAGAGGCAAATAATTATAACTCAATTTTAATGCAGGAAGTATTTCAATTTCACGAGCTGGCAAGTCCCATAATCTTCAATTCAATATGGCATTCCATTCTGTTTCATCAAATTTAAAACGCATAATACTTCCAAGTACTTTTGCAGCCAATGGTAACCCTCTACATTTTTCTGCAATCTTCTTGCCAATTTCTACCAAGCGTATCCCTATGGATCCTCTGCCTGTAACATTCTTTGTTAGATCAATTTCCAGCAATCAAAATCTCTCAATAATGGCATCCTAAAAATAGCATCTGCAGTTGCTGTAACCATCCTTGAAACAATTGTGCTACGTGTTGTGACTAAAATTCTACTCCCTGGCACTGCAACTTAGAAAGGCAAGTACAAGGTATCCTAATCACTTGCATTCTCATTCCACATGTTATCTAATACAACTAAAACTTTTTTTTGTAGTAATTAATTCTTGAAGTTTCATTTGAATTGGGTCTAATCTGACAACTTCACTGTGCTTGGAGAAATACAAGAATTGATTTTGTGATTTGTTTCAATAGTATACCCCATCGATATAGACACTTCCAGCACAATTATATCATTATAGGTAAGTTGAGCGATTGTCGTTTTACCCACACCTGCCATACCCACTATTGCAATAACCGATACATTTCTTCCATCCTGAGTCAACATCGCTAAAATCTCATCCTTATTAACGTCCCTTCCAACAACACTTAACTCACTAGTGAAGTGAAGTGGTTTGCACTTTCATCATAAAGTTTGGTTGTGTGGACAGGACTACCTGATTCATGAAAATTCCCTGCATCTCTCTTGCTAGAACTTCCAGTTTTTGCTGCATTTCAACTTAACGAAATGGAATGTTGATCTTGAATTTAGATAGGATTAATTTTCGTACCTTATGTTTGTTGGTAGGGCTCCTAATGTTGGATCTCAGCTTTAGTTCAAGTGAAATTAGAAGGTCATTCGCCTCATATAGCATGTTCTGGAGGTCATGAAGCCAAACTTGAAGGCCTTTGTTGTTTCTACACGACCACTGCTGATTGGATTTCACATTATTCACAACAGCCTGAACGTTAGCATCGTCCTCACCAGCTTCCTGAGAAACTCGTCAACACCGACCAGAATGCCCATCTTATCGTAGGCAAATTTCAGGTACATGCCAAGAGTAGTCTTCAAAACAGCAGATACAGCATGGGACTGCAAAAGAACAGTTTCCATCTCGAGGCTCTTTGGGGCTTTGGGCAACCACGGCAGGGATTTTATCACTTAGGCAAAGAGCGGAGTTCTGAAATCTACTGTCTTTCTTATGTGCCTCACGACCGACCTTGACTTTGGCGGCATCTCCTCCCTTTCCTTTTCATGCATCCTGTCAACAGCTGGTAATTCCTTAGCCAAAACAGCACGTACTTACCACTGTTGTGAACATGCCATTCTTTTCATTCATGCTTGGTAAAAATAATGGGACATCAAAAAAATACTATCCATACATGTGCAACATGTCGGCAAGCTAATATGGTATGTTGCCAAAATATCCACGCATATCAAATTATAAAATCCTTACACATATAAAACGTCCTAACATAATAGGTATAAAAGGGATAATTGAATAGGAAGAAAGATATTTCATTCACTTAATATTGGTCTCATTTTATACAAAATGATCACAAACTAATAAATTCAAGTCCCTAAACTCTCATCAAACATTCTTGACACTTCACCTTTAAAGAATATTTTGAACAAAAACCCATCTAGCAAAAATAAACATATTTTTTCTGAATTGTTATAAGTTTTTTTTCTCAAAGTTTCAAATATTTGATCACCGATACGAAAATAAAAATATGAGAATCATAAATACAGACTTTTCGAATTCCTTCAAATTCTCAAACTTTGATGAAATTATTAAAATACTCTCAAATTTAGAAAAATTAGAAAAAACAGTATATTAGTTGGATTGATCTCAAATTTGAATCATACGACCTGCATCATATGTTTGATTTTTTTTTTATCAAATCTCATTTAAATCTGAGCATATTTACCTATTGATTTGTTATAATTACCGGTTTGTGACTATCTGCAAGCATGAAACACCTCACTGGTTAGTGGCCACCAGCAGCCAAATCATTCTTGTTCTTAAATTGAAGTAATGTGTAACCAAGACAGTTTCGACGGCTTCAAAATACAATATTTCCTTTAAAAAAAAATTTGCAGTTCAAGATAGATGTACAGCTAATAAATATGGTGAATTATATACTATAAATATTATTCTTAAATTTATTATTTATTAATGATTCCGAGGCAAAGTATGGGCCCAAGGCAATTTCGACCTTCGGGCTTCAAAATATAATGTTTCCAAATTTTTTTTTTTTTTGTAGTTCAAGATAGATGTGCAAGTAATAAATAAGGTGAATTCTATAATATAAATATAATTTGTTGTATCCCATGTAACGAGAAATCCTAGCCCCTTATTTATTATCAGCAACGTCAAAGCCCTAAATTGATGAAACCTGAAACTTGCTGAATGAGTCTTTTTTTTTTAACTGGTTTTATTTTTGTGTTATTTTGTTTAGATGCTATCTATATTTACTAGTAAAACTTTTTATACAATAAATAGAAATGTATCATGTCACAAAAACTAATGAATGATTAAAAAAATCTTATCAATAAAAATAAATTTTAATAACTTTTTAATGGCATAATAATATATGAGTGGATGTAGTGTAAAATTAATATATATTAGCACTAAATTAATTTTTTTTGAAAATGTATGGATGATCTCTTTTAACTTTATTAATTGTGCACTTAATTTCTTAAATTAACTTGTTATTCACTAAACTTAACAAAACAACATACATACTTATTCCGGAGCAAAAAAACGTATTTTTTGAAATTAATTGTTGAATTTAAACTTGATTACATTATTAGACATATTATTTAAAAAATAATAGATTTTAATAATTTTGACTAACAATGAAAAAGTTGTTTTTATTAATGTTATAATATATGAGTAGATGGTAGTGAAAATTTATTTAAACTGATAATTAATCAATTTTTACATTATTATTGAATAAAAAATAACAAATCATTAAAAAATAATAATCATGAAAAAATTTTATCAATAAGAAAAATTTAACAATCCTCAATTAATAAACAATATATGAATAAATAATAATATAAAGTTATTTTATTCACCCAAAAATAATGTAAATTTTTTATATTAATAATAAATCAAATTTAAATTATATGTTAAATACTCTTTTTAACACTAAAATTGTCTTTTATATATATATATATATATATATATATATATTTCTATTATTTTTTCTTTTTCTTTTTTCCGTCCTTTTCTCAACCTCAATCATCCCCATTTGCAAATTTTGCAAAAGGGTTCTCGAATCCACGTGTCACCTTTATGTTGGGGAAAAAGTATTATACCTTTTTTAAAATATAATAATTCAAGATTTTATTTGATGAAATAAATAAACAAAAAAATTGATAAACTTTTGTCTGAAACAAAATTTGTATGTATAAAAAAACTTTGGAATAATTACAAGTTGTTATGGTGTAAAATAAAATTTGATGTTTTAGTAATTCCTAGAATGAGAATTTTGTGAGAAATAGATGAGGAAGGTGATATAGAGTAATAAGATATGAGGTTTCAAGTTATTATGAGTAAATATAAAATTATGGAGGAAATTTAGGAAACATGTTAAAAAATTTTGTTAGGCAATATTCCTATTTTATGGCATTCTCATCTCATCCCCTCTCATTTTTCCATTTCCTCTAAAACTCCTCATCTTTTCCTCCCCCTTCCTCCTCTTTTCTCCTTCCAATTAAGGCAAGAAAAAGAACAATCATCTATTGACCTTAACCCCATTTAGAGGTGTTTTGATGATAATAATACATTTTGACCTTCATGGATTTAATAAGCCTGTTATCCTTGAATGCAAAAAGTGAAGATTAAAGACCAAAGTTGGAATTTTAGGACTAACTGTACAAAAGAAAAAAAAAATTAAAAGGGTTCGAGTATTATTTCATAAGAAAAAATTTGTCAAATTAAAACTTTCTGTCAATAATTCTTGATGAAGTTGGAATCATTTTTCTAAAAAAAACTATTTTTTTTAAAGTATACTTTCAAAATTTTGTAAACTAAGGGAATTAATTAATTAACCAATTGATTCTAAGTATCAAGAGAATAAACTTGGCTAGTAGAATTGATTAGTCATCGAATCTAGGCTTCCAGATACAAAATCAAGCATTATGAATTGATTGACAAATTAATTCCACATACCTAGTATCCCCTATTCAAACTTGAATTTCTATTATAGCAGAATTGATTGATTAATCAATTCTATAAATCTAGCGCTGAATTGAGTTTAAAGTGAATCGATTGCCAATCGATTCACCATATGATTTTTTTCAAAAGTGGCTAGGTGAATCGATTGATCAATCGATTCACCATGATATTTTTCTTGATAATTTTCAAATATGCAAGAGTTAAATGAATTAATTGACCAATTAATTCATCAGGCATTAACTACTTCATAATGAATATATTTTATGAGTAATAAATTTTTAAACCTTTTAACTTTTATATAAAGGCTTGAACTCGATTTGAAAACATAAGAAAGGGCTTTTACCATTACAAAAACACAAGATACTCTTTTTTTCTCATTTTATCTTACAAATCCCTTGAATCCATAAAATCAAATTCTTTATTGTGTATTCAAACTTTCAGAGTTTGTGATTGATTCCAAATCATTCCATTGTTGTATATCAGGGTGAGATATCACTAGGAACTTCATAAATATGGAATCTCTTGATAGATTAAGTCTTTGAAAGGGGAATATTAAAGGATTAGATAAAAATCAAAGGATTATACTAATACTTCTTCAAATGCCCTTGAAACTTAGTGGATTTCCTTTTCAAATCCAAGTTAGATAGGCTTGGCAGTGGATGCACTCCTTAAAGTGTTGGATCTTCAAGGTCAAACTACTATATATCATTATGTTTGATTCTCTCTATCCCTATTTCTTTATTTATTTGCATCATACTTTATTTTTCTAGTTGAAACTATGATTGTGGTATACTTAATTCATATTAAGTTAATCATTGCTATAAATTTCATTGGTCTCTTGTTTCCAACATTAAAGTAATTGTTAATATTTCATTAAAACTAATTAAATCATTTTTTATACAAGAAAATTTTTAAATCCTATTTATCTCACTCTTGGGTAAAATCCCAAGTAACATCATTTTCAATTTCTTCCTTTAATCAAGATAATAATTCCATCCATACTTGATTTCCCACTTATCTTCTTTAGGTATGATGAGAAAAGGTGATTATTTTGGTTCCCATGAATATTTAAAACCTTAAATAAGAAATTATTTGATTTTGGTGTGATTAGATTAAGGAATCTCAAATCTTCTTCTTTAGCATTGACTTTCAAACTAAATGAGTAGATATTCCATCACTTTTTGTTCAATTTTAAGATTTTGAGCTTGAATGTTACATTTAAGCCTTATGGATATATAAATAAAAATGTTTAATTGGTGATTTTTAGTTTAATTTGATCATGTAAATTATGTTAATAGCTTAAGGATCATATGTATTTGTGATATCATAATGTTTAGATAGGTAATAATTGCATTAGAATGATTAAACTAGGGATGAATAATGGAAAACTTTGTAGAAATCATATCATGCTCATCTACAAAGCATTTTGCAAATTGCTTCTTGGGTTTAGAATTCACTAGGTTATGAAGTACTTTGCAAAGCATTTTGTTGCAAAACAATGTTTTTAGAAGGCCTAAAGTACTTCACGAAGCATTTCCCAAAGTATATCCCAAGCTTATAACTCCTTCATCTTGCATTCATTTTTAACAAATCATATATCATTAGAAAGACAATTAAGCCTACTTTCTAATGGAGTTTCATTTGAAATTTTATGTATATTTTATGACATCACCAAAAATAATGAATAAAGGTTAAGAATGCAAGATTTAGAAAAATTAAAATTTTAATTCAAATTTTTAAAAAATATAACTTTTTCAAATGTTAACCATTTTATACATAAGACTAATTTATGGAAAGTTAATTGAGTTTATTTTCATGTGAAGCAAATTTTATGAGCAATAAATTTGTAATTTTTTAATTCTTTATAAAATATCATCAAGGGTTAAAATTAAGATAATCATATAATGTATAATACTTAATTTGTATTATGTTATCATGACTTGTAACAGTTTAATATGCAATGTATGGTTCCCAAGTATCAAGATGGGATAGTTTATGATATTTATATGGTAAATTCATAAATTAGCAATCACAAAATAAGAATTTAGATGTTATGTTATTTGATTTGTATTGTCACTTTCTTATTACATTAATTATGAAATTATATTAATTATGGCTTAAGGTATGATATAAGAAAGAATTGGATTGTAACATGTGATATGAAATACAATGTGAATCAACTTATAATGTTGTCTAAGTATAGAATATGTTATGTGACCATGCATTGATCATGGTGTTGATTGGTTAATATGAAGAATATGGCCTATGCCATGAATTGAAGAACATGTTAAAGGTGATGTGAATACTAGACTACTAATCTAGTAGGAAGGTTTAAGGATGACTTTAGAGGGATAAGGATAGAAAGGTGGGAGGATATAAGGCTAACTCAAAAGCCACAAGATGGATGTATAAATCTTTATTTTTTATTGTTATATCTTGTGATATGAATCTAGAATCAAATTGTTATTGTTTATCCTTATGCAATAAAATCATGATAGAATGATTATCATTGAGCCCTTTAGAGGTATTTGGCAATGAATATAATAATATAGCTATGAACAGGCCTTTTTTAGCTACTTCATGTATAAGTTGTTATTCATGAATGTTTTAATATGTTGGATTTCTCTAAAAGATGGCTTGGTTAATAAGATTAATCTATCATTATATTTGATTATTTAAATAGGGTCCTTACCTTACTAAAACCTACTTTAATTTTTCTATCCTATTGGAGAAAATTAATTTTATGCACTCTTAACTAGAGTTAAAGAGAATAGATTTTAACTAAGGGAGGGCAACTCTATGACATTTGCTAATGGTTTTCAAGTAATTAAAAGAAGATGAATTGCATTATTGATAATTTGAAGATATAAAAATCAAGTGCAATTATGAACATCCATGCTCTAAGTATTTGTATGAGCATTTTTCTAATGCTTTCATATTTTATGATTGAATTTTATCTATGTATCATGTTATAATTAAAAGTTACCATTTAATTTTATGACTAAATTCTTATAATTAGTATTAAAGCTTAGTTTTGACTCTTAATTATTGCTAATTTTAGTGAAATTTTGTGTAAAATTTATTTGGTTTCTCTTTGCCAATTTTATTTGATGCAAGTACTACAAATATATGATTGTGTAACTTTTAGATGCAATCTATTCTATGAATTTATAATCAGTGCATGCTATTATTTTGGTTTATACTCAATCAACATGTTTTAACAATTTGGTTCATGTATTATATGATTTTATCTAATTAATATATGCTTAGTTCTTAGTGCATAATACCATTTTATCAACATATTTCAACATCTTAAAAAAATTTAAAATATATAAAAACCTTCTTAGCTACTTTGTTTCACATATAATGTTTAAAAAAATGATACAGAGTTACAAGCAAAGTGGGTGAATTCCACGAAACTAAAAATAATGTTGGGATCATTAAATTTTGCTTACTCTATCTATCTAATAATTTTGCATGAAAAATATTATTTTTATTTGCACAACAGTATAACATTAAAACATTATATTACTAAAATGTGGGAAAAAATATTTTCAACACTTTGGTTACTATTTACTAGCATGCTGATCCTTTCTTCTTCTCAGTTTTTCCATAAAAGCCTTAATTGCATGTCTCTCTTATTTACCTATAAAAGTCATGCACCATACTTGAATATTTTCATAACATTTCTTAATCTTCAGTTATCCCTACCATTCCATTTCAAAAACATTCTTTTTCTTTTTTTACTAAAGACAAAACCTAGCATGTCAACCTCACACTACAAGCTTCTAATTATCTTAACTTGGTAAAAAAAATTTCCATTCAAATTAAATTATTTTATTAAAAGTATACATTTAATTCTTTAAATAAAAATAATATAATTCTTGATATTTTATATGTTTTTCAAGGATATCTCTGAGAATTTTGTGAGTGAAAACTTTCCTATTTTCCTTTTGGTTTTTGTTCAAAAAATATGTATATTTAAAATATATATTACTATATTTTTTAGAAATGATATTGTATTAATAAATATATTTATATAATAAAAAAGAAATATTTTTTAAAAAATATTAAATAAGGTATTGGAAGGTGGCATAAGCCACATCTCCAGAACCTAAGTTTTCATTTAGGAAAACTAATGGAAAATAAGGTGATCGATGGCTCATAGTGTCATTAGCCATTCCATCCACCTTTACTTTTTTTTATAAATATATATATTTATATAAAGGAAATTTAAATTAGGACATGGAACGTGCGTACTTCAAATACATTAAGCTTAAAAGAGGAAATATTATTATTATTTTATTTCTACAAGAAGAGTTATTTTTTTTAATTTTGAAGAAATATTTTTTACTCAAAAAAATTAACTTTGGACCCACTTAAATTATTATAAAGAAAAAGAATGTGTAGGGAGAATTCATGTGGTTAGCTAGATTGGTGACCATCACCCATGCTTTCTTGTAATACTTTAACTTCATGAAAGTCATATGGTCCCATAAGAGAAAAAATGATGCTTAATACTTATTTTTAAATTTATATATGGATATTGTTAGCTCAATTGAGATAATTTGGATATGATTTTAATTAATATTGAGTTTAGCCTTGAATTTATTATTATCAAAATGAAATTGAAAATTTAAGCCTATATGTTTTAATTTTATTTAGGGTTATTTAAATGAAGACTATAGTAGAGATTGTATTTTGACCCTTCATGAAATGAAGGCCTATGATGGCTTATATGAAAATTAAAATAACATTAAAAGCTTGAAAGGTTATCTTCATGATTAAAAAAAATAAAATATTTTTAAAAGCCTAAAAGATTGTCTTCACTATAAAGAGGATAAGCTAATAATGTTAGAAGTCCAAGAGATCATCTTCACTATAATTACCCAAAGAGGCATATCTTATCTTGAAACGTGAATGTGGGAAATTATAACCCGACACCTTTTTTATACCAATACGTTGGCTTAAAAGGATATTGATGGCTAAGTAATAAAGGGCAAACGTGCATACCTTGTGCTATTTATTATGAAATAGACAGATATATATACATAGTTGTGAATTTATTTAATGTTAAGATGTGCTAGTAAAAATTTCATTATTCTTAATATGTATTTCTATACATACATACATACATACATATATATATATATATATATATATATATATATATATATATATATATATATATATATATTTGCAAAAATCCATCAAAATAAGGGTTAAAAAATCATTCATTAAGTATTTATGCTTATTACTTATTGGTTGATATTTTTTAGATACCCTACCAGCCTGATGAATGCTCTTGTTATTTTTATTGATTATTAGTAGAGACCACTTTTCACTTATATCATTATGTATGATTATTAAGGGCTCATTATCAAGCCTAATACTTTATGGACTTAGGTTGTAATAACCCATAAGACCATACTATGCATGTACTTTATTCTTAATATTTGAAATTTTCATTTCTATCATATTTAAAGTATCATTTTACATGATTTCTCCTACTGATTATTTCTCATAAGATTATATTTTTAAAATTTGACACTCTTATATTTTTAGAATAATAAAAAAATATTTTTATATATGTACCAAAGAATTTTATGTAAAAAATTAAGGTTTTAGAGAACTGCCTCACTTTATTATTATGAAATCCTTCCTTAAAGAATATAAATTTTCTTAGCAATATCTTTCACAAGAAAGTTTTAGAGGAGGTATTTTCTATAAATCATGATTCCCTTCCTTAAAATAATTATTTGATTCCAAATAATCATCATTATACTTCTTGATTTTTACTAACACGATCCTATTCTATTGTATCTATTTTATAGTAAGATAAATTTTTAAGGAAGTCGATCATCTCTCTTCCTATTGAGTTTTATCATAAATTTATTTCATGAAAATTATTTATTTTTAAGATTTTAAAAATTAGTAATATCTTCTTCCAGATGATCCAAGCTCACTATTTTTCTTAAGGAAAAAGTAGAAACTTTATGATACTAGTTTTCTTTCATTTTTTTCAAAAAGGTTCTATAATTTGTTCTTACTATCAAATTCTTTAAGGAAAAGATCTTTCACCTATGACTTTATAATTATTTCTAGTGCCAAATCAATCCTTGTGAAGTTTTTATTGACTATAATGGCTTATAGAAAATATTTTTAGAAAGTATACTTACATATATGATTTTCAACTATGTTTCTAAAATTTGGATAGTATACATCCATATTTCAATCTAATTACTTATTAAAATTTTCAAAAGTATTATTATAAAAAAGAAAAAAATTTATTGGTCAAAGTTATCTGGGAGTTCTATAATTCATATAAATAACAAGAGTTCTTGAAAAGAAAAGAGAAAAATTGGTAAAGATTTCTATAGGATGTCTTTACACTGGTCATAGAACAAAAAATAGGTTGTGATAGAGTTGGTATCAAAATATGATCTGGGAAATGTGGAAAAGGTCTAATTGAGGCAAGTGTGAAACTAAAAAGAATTTGTAATCAGTAATGAAGATAAGGAGAATATAAGGGCTGACAAGTATCTTTTATTTAATAAGAAATATTGTTTACTAACCTAAATTATCATATAAGGTATGGTTAGAAGAAGTAGGTGAAATAAAGCACTTTTTAAAGTGTCCAAGCATTAAGGATCTACAATATCAGTTATAAGAAATAAAGATAAAAATAATGATGGTGAATATAGACAATAGAAACATTGGCTTAGGTTGTTACCTTACAATAAGCCTTAGAAAGAATACCTAAAATGTTAGCTCCAAACTAAGGAAATCCTTAGGTTGTTACCTTACAATAAGCCTTAGAAAGAATACCTAAAATGTTAGCTCCAACTAAAGAAGACGATAGGTAACTATCACTTTTTCTTGTACCCTTAAAGGTAGGCTTTAAACTATCCATAAATTTCTAAAATTGAAATTTCTGAGGCATGATCACATTGATCCTATGGTTAATTCATTCTAGTTTTTTGATGAGGTAAAAAGAATCTATAAAATGTTAGGATATATTGACACTATAGTTATGGAATTAGTCAGCTATTAACTTTATAATGTAACAAATTACTAGTATGCTCAAAACATAAAACCCACAGTCACAATTATTATTCCAATTACTTAGGAACAATTCCTAGCTAAATTAGTGAATCAATTTCTACCTTTAAGTATTAGAGAAGTTAGAGCTTGGGAATTTGAACAATTAACTCAAAGAGCAATAAGAATCCCATAATATGACACTTAATTTATGCGATTGTCTTGTGTTCCTAAACATCTAGCACTAATTAAAAGAACAAGAGTGGAGAGGTTCATTAATTAGTTACATAATTATTTCTTTAACCAGGTCAATGTTTCTAATGATATTATGTACCAAAAAGCTTTAAACCAGGCTATATCGTCAAGATTACATTCAAAGGAAAAGTGAGAAAGAGAAGTAAGCTCTGGTTAAAAATGGATGTGATTTGAAGTAAAAAGTAGTAAGAAGATGGGAGAAGCTATGATTGTACTAATGAAAAGAGCAAGTGAACAACTTGGTAAATAGAGGTTTCAAAGGCAGAAGACTTTCTAGGGTACCAACTTAAACTTTGTATTAGAATTCATAATGAAAGCTCTAAATTAAGCTTATTCAACATTAAATCAAAAAAATAAACCACCCTATTGTACTTAGTGCAAATTCAATCATTTTGGACCCTGTAGATACAAGCTTGGAGCTTGTTCTAAATGTAAACAATTAAGTTATAGAGCTCAAGACTATATAATAACTCAGTACAAAAATAATGTTGTAGCACCAAATGTGCAAACTACTTAGAATGCAATTTTTATTAGATCACCAATAATAACTAGCTGAGGGATAGTGAGAAATAGAAAAAAATAAGGCAACAAGATCTTAAGCCTGAGTTTATAACACATCAAGAGGTTTAAGCTTTAAATGCGATAGTGACAAGTATCTTACTAGTTAAAAATCTTCTAGAGTATTTAATCCTAGTGCTACCTATTCATTTTTATCTAGAAATTTAGTTGTAAAAATTTTGAAATCTAAAGAAGACTTAGAAAAAGTACTTGTAGTTACTACTTTTATGGGAAATTCCATGATAATTACTCAAATGGGTTAATAAATGTGAAATTTGAATTAATAATTAACCAATGATAGTAAATTTAATAGTTTTAGACATAATAGATGTTAGTTTAGAAATAGACTAACTATCCAAATATTATACTTAGTAGATTGTTATAATAAGATAGTAACTTACCAATCAGAAAGGGAAGTAACATGAGTTTTTCAAGGTGATAGGAAAGTAGAAATATCTACTTTTGTTTCTTGTACAAATTTTGGAAAACTTATAAGACAGAGTTATATGGCATAAATAGAAATAATAAGTGAAACAAAAAAGGTAGAATTGGAAATCTGCAAAGCTTCTATAGCAAATGAATTCCAAGATGTTTTTTCATAATAATTACTAAGTTTACTACCTGATTGTGAAATTGAGTTCACAATCAACATAATGCTAGGCACCGAACTAATATTAATTCTTGCATATCATATGGCACTAGTAAAATTGAAGGAGTTAAAAGAGCAATTACATTATTTGGTGCACAAAGTCTCCAAATAACCTAGTATCTTACCTTAGGGAGTTTTAATGCTATTTATCAAAAAGAAAGATAGATCAGTATGACTATGTATTGGTTATCAACAACTAAATAAGGTTACTATCAAGATTCAATATCTAGTACCATGGATAGATAATCTATTTAATCAACTATGAAGAACACAACATTTCTAAAGATTGATTTACAATTTGGATCCTATTAATTGAAGATTCAAAAGAAAGACATTTCGAAGATGGCATTTCATACTCGTTATGGCATTACAAATTTTTTATGGTGTTTTTTAGGTTAACAAATGCACCAGTAGCATTTATGGACATGATAAACTAATTATATGCCAAATGCAACATCTTGTTGTACTTTAAAAATGAAGAGGAGTATGCACAACATTTAAAGATTATGTTGTAAACATTATAAAAGCATTAATTATATGCCAAATTCTTGAAATATGAATTTTGGATAACGAGTGTTCATTTCTTAGAACTTGTAATATCTCATAAAAGAATTCAAGTAGACCTTTAAAAGATGGAACAATAAGTGGCCAAGACCATCCACAGTGATTGAAATATGTAATTTTCTTAGACTAGCAAGATACTACAAATGGTTCATGAAGGACTTCTCAAGGATTGCATTATCATTAACCAAGCTAACATGTAAAGAAGCTAGGGTTGTATAGAGTGAAAAATGCAAAAAAAGCTTTTAGAAGTTAAAAAAATATCTAACAATTGCACCAATGTTAGCCTTGCTTGATGAAATAAAAGGATTAGACTAGGAGATGTACTAATACAATATGGAAAGGTGATAGCCTATGTGTTAAGATAGTTGAAAAAGTATGAGGTTAATTATTCAATGCATAGCTTGGGATGGTAGTAGTGGTATTTGCTTTAAAAATCTGAAGGAATTACCTTTATGAAATAACCTATGAAATTTAAATTCATCATAAAAGTCTAAAGTATATTTTTTATCAAAAAGATCTAAATCTATGCTAACAAAGATGAATGAAATTGATGAAAAACTATGACTATTCTAATCATTACCATCTGGGAAAAGTAAATGTGGTAATAGATGCCTTAAGTCAAAAAGCCTCAAAGGAAAGGAGAAATTTACAAAGGGAAAATGCAAACAGAATAATAGCCAATATACAAATACACTCAATTATAGTAGAGTAAATTAAACAGGAATGGTCAAAGGACTCCAAGTACTATCAAATGAAGAAAAAAAACAATGACGAAAGAAGAAACCTACCAAAGTATAGACGATGAAGGGATAATAAGAAATAGGAAGTAATTTTAGGTTCCTAACACAATGAAAAAGGAATTTCTGGAAAAAGCTCATAAGTCATAATACATGAGGTATCTTGGAGTAACTAAGATGTACCATGATTTGAAGAATATATATTAGTGGAAAGGGATGAAGAAAGATATGACTGAGTATATGGTCAAATGTCTGACTCGTTAGCAAGTTAAGGTAGAATATCAACAACTAACTAGACTTTATCAGCACATATACATTTCGAAATGGAAGTAGGAGAGCATTACTATAAATTTTGTTAATAGATTAGCAAAAACTAGTAAAGGTTACAATTCCATATGAGTGATTGTGGATTACTTTACAAAAATGGCACATTTCTTGCTAATTAAGATGATGCATTTAGCATTACAATATGCTTAACTCTTTTTAGACAAAATCATACCTTTACATGGTGTACCAACCATGAAAACATGGAATGTAGTTCACATCTCATTTTTAGCAATAATTTTAAGAAGTAATAGGTTCACAACTTCATTTTAGCATGGATTTAGAGCATGCATAATAAATTTTGAAGAAGGTTGGAATAAATACCTACCTCTAATAGAATTTTCATATAACAACATTTATCAAACAAGTATACAAATGACTCTTTTTGAGGAACTATATAGAATAAAGTATAGGTCACCAATAGGATGGTTTGAACCTAGTGAAGCTAAGATAATTGGTCCTAATTTGGTAGAGGATGCAATTAATGAAGTTTAAGACATTAAAGAAGATTACATGCATCATAGAATAGGTAGAAATCTTATGCAAATATATGTTGATGAAAATTGGAATTTTAAGAAGGAGAATGCATGTTTTCAAAAGTTTCATCGATGAAAGGAGTGATTTATTTTGGAAAGAATAGGAAAGTTAGCATCACAATATGTTAGACCATTTCTAATAACAAAAAGGATTAGAAAAATGGCATATTAATTGTAATTATTTGATAACATGAAAGTAATACATCATGTTTTTCATGTATCCATGCTACGAATGTTTATTCCCGACAAATCACATATACAAAGGGAAGAATCAATATAATTGGATCAAAAGTTAACCTATGAAGAACTTATGAAGAATGACCAATGAAAATAATAGACAAATAAGTCATAAAACAAAAGTCTAAGTAGGTACCTATAGTAAAAGCAATTTAGGAAAAATATAGAGAGCAAAAAATAAGTTGGGAAGTAGGGATAACAATACAGGAGAAATATTCTAAGTTATTTGGTAAGACTTGACTTTAATTCCGTGAGGTTAAGCACAAGCCATTGACAATTCTATGCAAATCTATCACTTAAATTAAAAATTTGAGGATGAATTTTTTTAAAGGGAAGAATTTGTAACAATCCATAAAAAAAAACTTAATTAGAATTATTCAAGGTAATTAGAAGTATGATTGGTAGCAAATGAGTAAAAAAAAAGTGCATTAAAAAAGTTAGAGAAAAACAAGGGGCCTAGTTAGAAGTTTATTTAAAAAAGGCCTATTTGAGCCCATTAGAAAGTTTTATAGTGTTTTGCAAAAAAAAAAAAAGAAAAAAAAGAATCAAAATAAAAAAATAATTATAAATTTTAATTGCTAGACTCACTAGTAAAACATAAGTTTGGGTGGTAAGTTTGGCCATTTATAGCCAAACTAATTTTTACAAAGAAAGTCAAGGGAATTTATAATGAGTAGTTGGCCTACATGCATATTTTTAATTTATACTGCATTTAAGAGTTTTCAATTTTTATAAAATCATAGGAGTAATGAAAAATTTAAGAAAAATATATTTTGGCACGTAGAGTTCAAGAGGAAAATTTTGATACTAAAATAATAATATTCTGACTTTATTTCATATACAATGTTTAAAAATATGATATAGGATTATAAATGAAATGGGTGAATTTCATAAAACTGAAAATAATGTTGGGATCATTGAATTTTACTTATTTTATCTATATAAAAATTTTACATGAAGAATATTATTTTTATTTGCACACTAGAGTAGTATTATATCTGTATATTAATAAAATGTGAGGAAAAATATTTTTTAACACATTAATTACTATTCATTAATATGCTAATCCTTTCTTTTTCTTAATTTTTCCACAAAAGCCTTAACTTCATGTCTCTCTTATTTGCCTAAAAAAGTCATCCACCCTACTTTAATATTTTCACAACATTTCTTAACCTTTAATCAAACCCACCATTCCATTCTAAAAACTTTTTTTCTTTTTTAACTAAAGACAAAAGACAACACTTGAACATCATGATATAAGCTTTTGATTATCTTAACTCAGTAAAAATTCTTTCTTATTCATATTAAATTATTTATTAAAAATATGTATTTACTTATTTAAATAAAAATAATATAATTCTTGATATTTTAAATGTTTCTCAAGGATATCTCCAAAAATTTTGTTAAAAAATTAGAATATCTCCTAAACCCTAAACCTAAAAAAACCTATCATAATATCTTAAATGTTTCCTCTTTTTCTTTTTGGTTTTTGTTTGAAAAATATGTATATTTAAAATATATATTGCTATATTTTTTAAAAATGATATTGTGCTAATATGCATATATATATATATATATATAATATATATATATATATATATATATATATATATATATATATATATATATATATATAATCTAAAAAAATATTTTTTAAAAAAATATAAAATAAGGTACTAGAGGATAGCATGAGCCATCCCATCAACCTTTTTTTTGTAAACGTATATATAATTATAAAAGGAAATTTAAATTAAGAAAAGAAACATGAGTACTTTAGGTACATTAGGCTTAGAATAAGAAATATTATTATTATTTTATTTGTACAAGAATAGCAATTCTTTAACTCTTGGAGAAATATTTTTTTACTCCAAAAAGATTAACTTTGGACCTATTCAAATTATTATAAGTAAAGAGAATATGTAAGGAGAAATCATAAGAGCAACTGAACTCGTGAATGTCACCTGTGTTTTCTTACAATACTTTGACTTCTTGAAAGTTATGTGGTCCCATAAGGGAAAATTATAATGCTCAATACTCATATTTAAATTTATATATAGATATTGTTAGCTCAGTTGAGATAGTTTGAATATAATTTTCATTAATATTATGATTGGCCTTGAATTTATATAAAATTAAAAATGTAAACCTATATAATTTTAAATTTTAGTAGGGATTATTGAAATGATGACTATGACAGAGATGGCATTTTGACCCTACCATAAAATGAGGGCTTATAATGGCTTATCTAATAAATTAATATAATGTTGAATGCCTAAAAGCTTGTCTTTATTATAAAAAGGATAAAATGGTGTCAAAAGTCTAGGAGGCTATCTTCATTATAAAGAGGATAAACTAATAGTGTTAGAAACCTAGGAGGTTATCTTCACTATAAAAGTATAAACTAATAATGTCAGAAATCTGAAAAACTATTTTCACTATAATTACCTAAAGAGATATATATTATCTTGAAATGTGAATAGAGGAAATTATGGCCTGACACTTTTTTTATACTTATAAGTAGGATAAAGTTAGCTTAGAAGGGTAAGGATGGTGATGAATGGGAAAAGAATGGTAGGAGTAAAAAGGAGAAAACTTCATACCTTTTGTCATTTATTATGAAATAGATAAAACTATCTATATAGTTATGAATTTATCAAAAGCTAAGATATGCTAGTAAGAATTTTATTATTCTTAATATATATTTTTGTATATATGTTTTTCTGGCAAAAACCCATTAGAATAAAGGTTAAGTAATCATTCATTGAGTATTTATACTTACTGCTCATTGGTTGATATTCTTTAGATACGTTGCTAATCTATTAGATGCTCTTGTCATTTTTATTGATTATTAGTAAAGACCACCTTTTACCTAATATGATTATGTACAATAACTAAGTGCTCATCATTAAGCCTAATGCTTTATAAACTTCAGTTGTAATAGGCTATAAGGCCATATTATGCACACACTTTATTCCTAATATTAGCGCATTCTAGTTCTGTCATATTTAAAGTGTTATCCTTACATGGTTTCTCCTACTAGTTATTTCACAAAAGATTACATTTTTAAATTTTGACACTCTATATTTTTAAGGATAATAAAAATATCTTTATATATGTACCAAGGAAAGTGAGGAAGGAATTTTATGTAAAAACGTTAGGGTTTTAAAGAATTTCCTTAATTTGTTATTATGAAATCCTTCTTTGAAGAATGCAAATTTTCTTGGTAGTATCTCTAAAAAAAAAGTCTTAGAGGAGTCATTTTCTATAAATGATTATTAAATGTCTTGATTTTTACTAACCTATTCCTATTTTATTAGATCTATTTTTCAGTAAGATAAATTTTTAAGACAGTCCATTATTTATTTTCCTCTTGAATTTGATTAAAAATTCATTTCATGAAAACTATTTAGAAATTTTAAAAATCAGTTATATGTTCCTTCAAATGATCCAAGATTAATTTTTTTCCTAAGGAACAAGCAAAAACTTCATGATGCTAATTTTTTCATTTATTTAAAAAAAATAAAGTTTTATCAATTGTTCTTACTATCACAATTTTCAAGAAAAATATTTTTTACCTATAACTTTATAATTATTTTTAGTGTTAAACTAATCCTTGTCAAAAAGATAAAATCTCACGAGTTTTCTATAAAGCAACATTCATATGAAGTTTTCATCCACCATGACATCTTTTAAAAATGTTTTTAAAAAGTATAGTTACCTATATGATGTTCAACTATGTTACTAAAATTTCAATAGTATATCTCCATATTTCAATTTGATTACTTATTAAAGTTTTCAAATGTTTTGTTATAAAAAAAATTTACTAGTCAAAATTATCTAGAAGTTCTATACTCCATAAAATAGCAAAAGTTTTTGAAAAAGAAAAGAGAAAGGATAGTGAGGATGTCTATAAGACGTCTTCATGCCTGTTATGATAGATTAAAAAATAAGTTATGGCATTGAGGCTCTTTCCTTCATATTTATTTTACAGAACATAGGTCAAGCATTTATCACCACTTCTTAATAGTTATACTTACTGGCATGCTTTCTAGTATAGCTTTGGTAGCATAAGATATTTGATATGATAGTCTAATTTTTAGGCCTTATTCTGAAAATAAGATATGGATAGAGGTTTTATGAACTAAACCCTTTAAGTTAATTAAATTAGCTTATTCTTATTTTGTGAGGAATAGAAGTAAACTTAACATTGCCACATTTTGTAAACTTATATTTTGATAATGAATAAAATTCTTATTCTTTTCAACTATTATTCCTCTTTCTTATTGCGTACTTTAATTAATTGACCTAAATAATGAGAGCTAAGTTAGAAAATTGGTAGAAATTAGATAATAAGTTCTACATTGGTCACAACTAGGTTTAAATTGTGACAAAAGTAATATCAAAATATAGTCTAGGTTTTTAGTATAAGACCCTTATATTATATCTATGTGCTACTGTTATGTGTGAAATGGTTTATCAACTAGCGCAAGTGCACACTATCGTAAACAAGTAATAAAGTGATAAGTAAGTATCGTTCCCACGAGGATTGTTTCACTAAGTACCAAAATTAATAATCCTAACACTATTTGGCAAATCGATTAGTTGGAGAATAAAGTAATTAAATGCAAAAAATAATTAAAGTAAATATGAATGCAATGAAGTAAAGATAAAGATGAATAAAAGACTTAGGGATCAGACTTCACTTAACAACTTCGGATTGAATCATCTATCTACACTAATCCAATTTTACTCCCTTAATTGATAGTCGAGTTTCCCTAAATTAATTACTAGCCTCTTCCAAGGTCAAGTAATTCTATAATTAATTGCCAATTCACTATATTCCTATATGAATTGCAACAACTAATCATGCATTAGGATTTCTGGAACTCATTAAGACTACATAAACCATATGAATATATTCCTATTTCATATGCAATTTATGGTTTTAATTATAGGTTCCATACACATGTATCTCCTTCCGGTCTCAACATGCATATTAAGTTCATTCAAAAGGTAGCTAATCAATTGAAAGCATTAAGAGCAATAATTAAAACTCAATCTAGGAAATAAAATCAAAATTAGTTTCAATAGATTAGAATTCAATTCGTTATTATCAAGTTACGCCATCACCCTAGGAAGATAAAAAAAATTAGAACATAATGAAATTAAAAACAAACATAAAATAGAATAAAAACATATTCATAATACAAACATAAAATACAATTACAAATGCATGAAAATAGAAATACTATCCATCCATTAGGAGGTAGAACCTTCCATGTAGGAGGAGAACCTAGCCTTCCATGTAGAAGGTAAAACCTTCCATGTAGGAGGCATATTAGAACTAAAAATGCATAAATTAAACTACTATCTACAATGCATGAATGAATGAAAGCTTGGATCAATGATCCAATGCTTGGATTGGATCATCAATGCTCTCCACTTCCACCTATTTATAGGTGAATGAGCCAGCTGCAAGTCAAAAATCTTGACCACCAACTACCAATCACATGCTTCATCTACCATTCACATGCTTCACCTACCATTCATGGTTCACCTACCATTCATGGTTCACCTACCATTCATGGTCCACCTACCATTCATGGTCCACCTACCATTCATGGTCTCCAACTACCCTTTTTGATTTTCGCAGCAACCATTCTTCTAACGTGTTAGTAATTTTTTACCACCAGAATGGCAGATTTACGTCTTCTTGTCAACATGAAAGTTGTAGGGCAGGATCTTCTCTTCAAAATGCATATAAAGAAGTCCTAATTTGGACGTTTTTAGCTCAAGTTATGATCAAATTAGTGGCCATATGTCAAATTCCCCAGAACCACTATTTCATCTTCCAAGCCAAATTTGAGATCCTTAGGTCCCGAACTGGGCTTTTCATTAAACATGAAAGTTGTAGGGCTGGATTTTCTCTTCAAAATGCATATAATGATCAGCCCAATTGGACATCTAAAACTCCAGATATGGCCTAAATACTGAAACAGGGTCAAAATACAGCATTATCTAAAAGATTTGATTTCATTTCAAATTCAAGACTCATTCACAAAATGCAACTAAATTTATTAAATTAAACAAGATAACATCCAAAAATGCATCATATAAGGGAAAATAAATATGTAAATATTTTACGTATCAAATTCCCCCACACTTAGCTTTGGACGTCCTTGGACAAACACAAAACAGAAGAAAACTAATACTAATACTAATACTAATCTACCCATGAGATAAAAAGTATAAAAACATAAGAAAGATAATTAAAGTACAAAGATATCATAGCATTCATGAATTAACAAATCTTGACATATAAAACTAAAAAGGAATTGCAACTTCATTTGAGTAGGATTGAATCAGATTGATATAATCACTAGAACTCTTCCTCTCTCAAGTGTTTATGGGCAAGTGTTTCACTCAAATTCATCCTATCAAAGATTGCACTACCATAGGCTTGCATAAATTCTTAATCTTCACTACTTGATTTACATGCACACTTCAAATCAAAAGGTCTTATTAAGGGTTGTAATGAGGTTAAGGTAAAGGAAAGATAAAACAGGGATATAAAAAGCTGAAGTAAGGAAAGAAATTAATAGAGCAATTAAAACATGGGTAATCTCTAAATAATTTTATCTCAACATAGCAGCCCACGATTCAAATTCAAGTACTCATCAATTTCTCTATTCTTCTTCTTTTCTTTTTTTTTTATTTTTTTATATATATTTTTTTGAACTATTTTTTTTTTTTGAAAGAAAACCCTTGCAACTTTGAAGTTAATAATACATATTCCCCCACACTTTGTCAAAAACCCATTATTCAAAAATTCAAATGCTATACTAATCCCTAGGGTTAAGTAAAGATAATTGATATTTCATTAAATGACATATTAATGGGTTAAAGCAAAGAAACGGTTAATCAGGCTCAAAGGGGTTTATCAATGGTAAAACTGCAGGGTTAGCTATTTGGTTCTAACTGAGGAAAAAAATGCCTTTATCATATCTGAGTATGCATGTAAATTATAATTTCAACCAGATTTTATGCAAGTTCTAGAATGACAACTTAACAGGTGAATATCACGCACAAGAAATATAATATTGATTCAACAAGTAGGCTCAAAATCTCACGGTTAAAGGTTTCCAACTCAATCCAACTCACAATCCATTACCAAACCTATCAATTCTAAGAAGTAAGAAAGTTATTTAATCATACTATGAAATCTTTAAAATTATTGAAAAGAACCTAATAAGCAGGAAAATATTTTTTATATATATTTTTTTTAATTTTTTTTACCAAAATATCCTACAAAGTAAACGAAAATAAAAATAAAAAAATAAAAACAAAAAAAAAAATTTTTTAATCCCCCCATACTTAATGTAGACATTGTCCCCAATGTCTTCAACAAATTAGCAAAAAGGGTTTATTTAAAGGAAATGCATAAACAACGCACACATAAAAGAAATTTTGGGAGTAAAACCAAGAGTAAAGAAAGTTACAACCGGAGAGTGGTGTATGAATCCTTGTTCCACAGCTTGGTATTTTGATGGTTTCTCACCTCTTCCTCTTCTTTATTCTCGCCTTTAGATACTTTTTTTTTTGCAAAGTGTGATTGCTGAAATGCATTCTTATAATACAAAAGCAGAAACAAAGAAATCACGCAAATCAGATAATATCAGAAAAAGAAAAAAAATGCCGTGCGATGTGTGCTTAAATAAGAAAAGAAATGAGAAGAGAAAGAAATCTTGGGTTGCCTCCCAAGTAGCCGCCCTTCTTTAACGTCTTTAGCTAGACAAAGTCCTCTCTTCTTTTTTTTTTTCTTTTTCTTTTTCTTTTTCTTTTATACTTACTAGCTGGCTTCTCGAGCGTGATGACAGTTTTGATGGTCTTGAATGCACTGTCATTGTATTCTTTCAATCTTTGCTTGTGGTTTACCTCAAGACAATTAATCTGCTTCAGGATTTTAGGATTAGTAGACTTTGATGCATCAACCGTTCCTACCACTAATGGCTCTTCTGTGCAGGTTTCATGCATTACATCTTTCATGCAATTGGTCAATGTGTCTACTCTGTAATAGATATTATCATCATATGGAAAAGCTTTAAAAATATTGAAAGATATTTGATCATTTTGAACCTGTAAAGTTAGCTTTCCCTTCTGCACATTAATTAGAGCTCGTCCAGTTGCAAGAAATGATCTCCCAAGAATAATAGGAATTTCTTGGTCTTCTTCCATGTCAAGCACTATGAAATCTGCTGGGAAGATGAATTTATCAACTTTTACTAGCACATCTTCAAGGATTCCACGTGGATGCTTTATTGAACGATCTGGTAGCTGTAGTGATACGGTAGTTAGTTTCACTTCTCCCAATCCCAGCTTCTTATAGACGGATAATGGCATCAAATTCACACTTGCACCAAGGTCACATAAGGGTTTTTCAAATTCACACTCTCCAATGGTACAGGGTATGTAGAAACTCCCAGGATCTTTAAGCTTTGGCGGTAGTTTCTTTTGGAGAATCGCACTGCACTCTTCAGTTAAGGCTACTGTTTCGAATCCTCCAGTGTTGCGTTTCTTTGATAAAATCTCCTTCATAAATTTTGCATAACTGGGCATTTGGGCTAAAGCTTCAACAAATGGGATGTTGATATGCAACTTCTTAAAAACCTCCAGGAACTTGCTAAACTACTCGTCTAACTTAGCCTTCACCAATCTTTGAGGAAATGGAACTGGTGGAACATATGGTGGAGGATTATCTGGAAAAGTCATTCTTCCTGGAATCACCTCATCTTCTTTCTGAGCTTCTTCGTTTTTCTTCCTTGATTCTGGCTCATTCAACTGCTTCCCACTTCTTAATGAAATAGCCATGATGTGCTCTCTAGGATTTCTTTCAGTGTCACTGGGTAAAGTGCCTGGTTGTCTGGAATTCAGCACACTTGCAATTTGGCCCATTTGCACCTCCAGATTTTTTAGTGAGGTTGCTTGAGTTTGCATGATTGCTTCATGATTCTTGAGTGTAGCTTCAGTTCTGACCATGAATTAGGAAGTATTCATGGTTAATTGAGCCAATGCTTCTTCTAAATTCGCCTTTGGTTGTGGTGGTGATTGCTGAATTTGCTGTTGATAATTCCCTTGAGGTTTGAACACATTCTGATTGTTCCTCCACCCTAAATTAGGGTGGTTTCTCCATCCTGGATTGTATGTGTTTGAGAAAG
Source organism: Sindora glabra (assembly GCA_020226215.1). Taxonomy (NCBI): domain Eukaryota; kingdom Viridiplantae; phylum Streptophyta; class Magnoliopsida; order Fabales; family Fabaceae; genus Sindora; species Sindora glabra. The sequence continues at coordinate 27,823 of JAIUCU010000186.1, forward strand.
GATCACTTTGACGATTTTGATTCCCCACATAGTTGGCTTGTTCAGGTTGAGAAGGAATGAATGGATTTCCTTCTTGACATTGTGTGCTCATGTGAGGACCTCCACATAAATCACAAGCATCTATAGGAGTTCTGATTGCATTTGCTTGAGCTGTTAATGAACTCACTTGCTTGGATATAGAGGCAACTTGAGAAGACAAAGTGGTCAGAATGTCTAGCTCATGGACTCCAAGTGCTTTTTTTGAAGTGTTGCGTTCAGAAGGCCATTGGTAAGCATTGCTGCCATCTCTTCCAACAGCTCCATAGCAGCTTCTATGCTTTTTCCCATTAATGATCCACCAGCTGCAGCATCTATAAGTGTTCTAGTAGTATTAGACAATCCATTGTAGAAAGTCTGCAACTGTAGCCAATCTGGTAGCCCGTGATGAGGACATCTTCTTAGCAGCTCCTTGTATTCTTTCCAATGTTTCATTAAGGCTTTCCATGTCATGCTGGGTGAATGAAGCAATCTCATTTCTCATCTTGCAGTTTTTGCTAGAGGAAAGAATTTTGCTAGGAATTTTTGTGCCAATATGTTCCATGTAGTGATGCTCCCCACTGGTAAAGAGTGTAACCAGCTTTTAGCCTTATCCCTAAGTGAGAAAGGGAAAAGTCGTAACCTTATGGCATCATCAGAAACGCCATTATGCTTGAATGTATCACAGATTTCTAGAAAGCTGGCTATATGTGCATTCGGATCTTCTATTGGAGAACCTCCAAACTGATTTCTTGCTCATTTGAATTATGGCTGGCTTGATCTCAAAGTTGTTGGCTGGTATAGGCGGTCTCCTGATCCAGAAATGGTATCCATGACTGTTGGTGTGGCATAGTCGTGGAGTGCTTTGGTGTCTGATTCTTCTCTCAAATCTGCCATTGCTTCACCTTGATCTACAGTTGACTGCTTCTGTATCTTTCGATTCCTTCGACAAGTTTTCTCGATCTCAAAATCAAATAGCAGTGGCTCAGCAACTTTCGATCTGGTCATACACTAGGACAAACCTGAAAAAAGAAAAGAAACACCAAAGAAAAAAAAATGTAAAATAAAAACCAAATTAGGATTAAGATTACTTGGTATTGATATTAATGATAACAATCCCCGGCAACGGCGCCAAAAACTTGTTACGTGTGAAATGGTTTATCAATTAGCGCAAGTGCACACTATCGTAAACAAGTAATAAAGTGATAAGTAAGTATCGTTCCCACGAGGATTGTTTCACTAAGTACCAAAATTAATAATCCTAATACTATTTGGCAAATCGATTAAGTTGGAAATGAAGTAATAAATAAAGATTATGCAGAAAATATTTAAAGTAAATATGAATGCAATGGAGTAAAGATAAATATGAATAAAAGACCTAGGGATCAGACTTCACTTAACAACTTCGGATTGAATCATCTATCTACACTAATCCAATTTTACTCCCTTGATTGATAGTCGAGTTTCCCTAAATTAATTACTAGCCTCTTCCAAGGTCAAGTAATTCTATAATTAATTGCCAATTCACTATATTCCTATGTGAATTGCAACAACTAATCATGCATTAGGATTTATCTCATTAAGACTACATAAACCATATGAATATATTCCTATTTCATATGCAATTTACGGTTTTAATTATAGGTTCCATACACATGTATCTCCTTCCGGTCTCAACATGCATATTGAGTTCATTCAAAAGGTAGCCAATCAATTGAAAGCATTAAGAGCAATAATTAAAACTCAATCTAGGAAATAAAATCAAAATTAGTTTCAATAGACTAGAATTCAATCCGTTATTATCAAGTTACGCCATCACCCTAGGAAGATGAAAATTAGAACATAATGAAATTAAAAACAAACTAAAATAAAATAAAAACATCACATTCATGATACAAATAAAATAATTACAAATGCATGAAAATAGAAATACTATCCATCCATTAGGAGGTAGAACCTTCCATGTAGGAGGAGAACCTAGCCTTCCATGTAGGAGGCATACTAGAACTAAA
>JAIUCU010000187.1:0-43547 GCA_020226215.1 Sindora glabra
AATAATATTAGATCAATTAATTACAATAGTTATTCATTAATTATCAAATAAAATCTTAGTCTCTACTTGTATTTATTCTATTTGTTTTTTTTTTCCTCTTTTTTTAAAATCAATTATAGGCCTCGGCAAGCGACAACAGGTCGATCAGGCTTTATGGTCCACAAATTTGACAAGAAATCGTGGAAATTTCATCTATAATTATATGGCAAAACAATTGTATAAATGGTTTTGCTGGTTAAATTGGTTTTTCCTTTATAAAAATTTTAAATGTCATCACACCATCCAATTTGAAGTATCGTCACATATCCGTAAAATGAAATTATCACGACATAATATCTGAATACATTCCTAACTTGATATATGATATGGACATGTCTCCGTCACACTTTGATCATTATGTCCACTTTGTGTATAGGAACCGAATCAATAAAATGAAAAAAAAAATTAAGGGAAAGAACCATATGATTTATTTTTTGGATGCTTTATGATAAGGGAGAAAGGAAGACATAGAGAATAGGTTTTACCAAAGAATGCACTTTTCCTTTGATCTGCTTCATTGGATCAGTCCCTTTCTATGCCTTTGCTTTTCCCTTCCAAGTATCTTTTTACCGCTAGTTATTTGCACCATATTTGTCTCCTCTTTGAGTTTTCAACTTTTAACTCTTTCTTTCCGATCAACATTTCCTAGATCATAAGAATTCATGTCCTTTGATAGGTCCACTTTTTCGCTAGAACTAGAATAATAAAGATAACAATCAATTCAATGACTTTTTGTAATCACAAAACTTGATATAAAAGTATTACTTTTTGGTTAAACTTATTCATGGGCATTATAAGTTAGGTTTTAGGTAAATTTTATAAAATATAATGAGTCTTAAGTCAAAAACTCAAACTTTGACCCATATAATTTTAAGTTCATTTAGAATTAAAGTCTAAACCTATGAATTTGGATAGATTCTAAATTAAGCCCAATAAAAATTTTAATTTATTACAATAAAAATAGTAGTATAATATGAATATATTTATCTTATTATATATGCTTATTATTATAAATTTAATAAAAAATATTAATTTTTGGTCAATAAATATTTAAAAAAAAATTTAAGATCATTGTTATTTTTGTGAGATATATGACAACTTAACTAATCATCTAGCCTTTTTTATCTTTAGAAAATTTTAGTTGATTAAAATACTTTATAATTTAATTTGTTATAACAAAATTTATAAATTGAGTTCTTAATCATTTTCATATTACACAATAAAAAACTATTCACATATGATACATGAAAACCTTTTTTCAACCTAGATTGGTGGCTTCTTATCCAAAAGGTGAAAATAACTTCAAAAAGTTTCATTCAATTTAATAATATATATTATATTTTTTTGAATGAGTTTAACAATTATATTCTATGAAAAAATGGTGGCAATGAAGCAAGCTACCCAAGTAAAAGCAAATTTAGTTTATCTTTTTTAAAAAGTGAAAGTAACAATTTCATAATGTACCTAGTTCAAGCATTTCATATGTATTTGTACCATTTTCTATTATGAAAGTTTCTTTGTGGATATATAATATAAGTCAAAGTTGCGATCATCAAAAGCTAAATGGTTATTATTCTATAATTTTTTTAACCTTTTTTTACAACCTTTAAGAATTATTTATTCAAGAATTTGTAGTTTATTTAAAAAAATATAATTTTATGGAAAATTTTTGGATAATAAATATGTAAAGATTTCATCTAAAGTTCATAATACATACATTTGAAAAAATTGCAATTTATTTCATGAAAAAATAATAAAAAGTATAAAATTTTCCAAATCAATATAAGTTTAATTATAATTCATTTTCTCAATTGAAATACGATTTCATATATAAATAATTAAACTTTTAGTTATATAATTTTTTAAATAATATACATATTTATTTAAAAATTTGAGCTTAGACTTGAGCTTAACCTAAACCCACTATACATAAAAATTTGACTTATTAAATAGGCTTAAACCCATGACCCATATAATGAATTAAGTCAAAGTCTATTGAACTTGTGCTCATAAACACTTTTGCTTTCAAGCTAATTACAAATATAAGGAAGCGAGAGAACCTTTACATGTGGACCCGAAGGAGTTGATATAGTTGGAACAGATTGGGTTTCAGGTGTATTACAAGACACCATATTATATGCACATTGATTTATATTCTCAAATTAATTGAATTTATAACATAATAATGTGAAAGGAACTTGCATAATGCATGAGCAATGAAAATTCGAAATAATTAAATAGATGATAATTGGTTAAGCTTGCAGCATTTAAAAAATATTATAATCCATAATTACTCAAGCTTCCGTAAACAGTCGACCACATATCATCTATGGATGTATAAATTTTAAAAAACTATTATTTTTTAAAGTCTTACCTAAGAAGATTGATAACCAAATTTAGAATCCTGAACTATATGTATAATATTCTAACAATTACAGGAACAATTAGCTAAAAAAAATTTATATTCAAAATTTAATTGAGTTGACTTTAACATAAATAGAATTTAGCTATTCCCATAGCCACTTTTGCTAATGATGCAACCTAATACAAATTTGTTACATAGACAAAACAGGAACACTAGAACAAAGATTGTTTGAACTCCATAGCCCTTGTGTTCAAGTTGCATGTAGCTAAACCCTCGTCTCCTATGATTGCTTTCGAAGAGCTCAATGTTCTTCATGAGAAAAGAAGGAAAATTTTGGGCAGCTGAATTCGTGGAGAGAGAACCAGAGGCCTCATTGGTGCTAGACTATTATTACAGTAAATATGAAAGTTGGCATGACAGAAAAAATGTGAGTACGGAAAATGCCGCCAAAATCTTCAATACCAAAGAGAGGCCAAGTCGGGAAAGATGCTGTAGAGGACCGAATTTTGATGCTGTTAAAACTTGAAGTTTAATTTGTTCTAGAGAGATGTGTGCTAACCTTAAGGTTTCATGTGATAAGTTTTGATGATGACAAATGAATGTTACAATAGCATTGTATGTCTTATACTAAAAGTGACATATATTAATAGACATATTATGTTATGGTTGATGCATATACATGATATAATGATTATACTTGTTGATGCATATACATGATATAATGATTATACTTGTTGATGCATATAATGATTATGCTTGTTCTTGTATATGTATGATAACAAATAGGTGTTTCAATAGCATTGCATGTCTTTATATTAGGTGTTATAAAACCTTCAATAAACATGCTAGATTATGATTATAACAGCAATGCTTGATTATGTACTAAAAGAATGATATTTTATACAAGTATCGCCAAGCATATAATTATTCAAGATATATGATATAATGATTATCCGTGCTCTTGTGCTAATTTGTTATATATATGGATATTGCATATTAATATCTTGATATATTAGATTGGACTAATTATATGGTTTGCAATGTTCATAAACTTACATATAGTAAAGTTCAAGATGAAGAAGAGTGAGCATTGAAGCAAGAGAATAGAAGATCACATCATGCTCAACTCCAGAACAAGGAAGAAAGACAATAAAGGATGATAAGAAGACTAGAGTATTTGAAAGTTTGGAAATATCAAGAAAAAGCCCAAGGATTTGATAGGTATAATTCTTCATCTTAAGGCTTAAACTTTCTTGTAAAATAGAGTATTTCATGATATAAAGCTCAAAAATGATTTTTATGTCCTTAGCTTGATCAAAATATTTTAAAAGATAACCCATAATCACATTTTAACAAGATAGCCTATGGTGACATTTCAAAACTAATGAGATATGAGATTTTGATCTTTTCGCTATTGACATTTGGTCATTCTTTTAATCATATCTCATAAAATACTAGTGATTTGATTATCAAACCTTTTCCATATAAGAATAGGCTCAAAGATCTTTTCATGGACATATCATTTGATTAAAATGATCAATATATGAAAGAGTTATGATCTCTTCAAGTTGAGTCTAAAAATCAACTTTCTGCATTCTAGCCATTTCTGATGTGTACTCATTGTTTTAATTATATCTTGAAAAATACAAATGATATGAGCATGAAATTATTTTTATATGGAAATAGACTCAAAATATATTTTCATGGATAGGTCATTTGCTTAAAATGACTAATATATGAAAGAGTTATGAATTTTACAAGTTGAGTTTAAAAATCAGATTTTTTTTTCAAATTCATTATTTCTAACCTTTGCTCATTGTTTTAAACATATATCAAAACTTACACCAGATATGAGCTTGAAACTAGTCTCATTTGAAAGTATACTAAATTATCTTTCCAATGATAGGTCATTTGCTTAAAATGGACTTAAATGAAGAAGTTATAACCTTTTAAAATTGAGTATGCATTTCTATCTAGGTGAATCGATTGATCAATCGATTCTAGAAATTCAGAGAACACCCTAAACATCTTGAATCGATTCACCAATCAATTCTAAGTGTTTTAGTGTGCAAATAATGGCTAATTTTCATCTCTAACAATCCTAAACGGCTATATTACTTCATAGACTTCATATATAAGCTAAAAAACATGAAATATAATGTAAAGAGAGCCTGTACTTCAATTGAAAACATCATTTTACATCATTCTTCATCCAAATCATGATTTAATCTCATCTTTGTGAAATTTCTCTATTTTAAGTGCTTCATTTATTTCATCCACTCTTTAAAAGAGTTTATTTGAATTGTTATTCATCTTGTATCATATTAGAATTGTAAAGGGTAAGGTATCCCTTAAAGAATCATTGAAGAGGGTGAGGAATTCCTTGTAAGAGAGTTTTTACTCAAGGAAGAGAAGGGTTTGTAAGGCTTCTTTAAGTACCAAGTTGAAACTTAAAAAGGATAATAGATTGATACATAAGCTTGGAGAGTGGATGTAAACCTTGGTGAGGATATCCAAGGGAGGAACCACTATAAATCTTTGTGTTTGATCTCTCTTCTTTATCCTTTTAATTTTTTTTGCAACATTACTCTATTTCTTTAATGTGTACACTTTGTTTTGCTGTTGCTATTTGTTGGACATATTTGTGCTATAATTTTATGTTGTTACTTGGATATTTGAATAATTAAAAGAGAAATTCATCTCCATTCTGTTATTGTTGTTTGTTGAGATATTGTGCTAAATACTTTATTCTTGTTGTTGATAATTATTTAATACATTATGCATCAATATTATCTTGATCCTTAAATGATTGAAAATAAAATTCATCTATACATGTGCTTTTTTATTATTCATCTATGCATAGTTGAATAAATTGCTTTGCATAAGTGAATTGAATTGTTATATCTTAAGTGCAAACATATTCATAAAACTTTCTTGGAATTATTTAAATCAAAATTATCATCATGGCTTCTCGAAATAAAAGCTTCTTAAAAAGAGTTTAAAAAATGATAAGAATTTTAAAAATATTCAATTTACCCCCCTTTGAGTGTGAGTTGACAAGGCCAACAATGTTTGCATTTGATTTTGAGTGACAAGAAATGAAAAAATTTTGTTGATAGATACTATGCAATGAAATGTTCATTATTTAGGGAATGACCATTTATAATAATAGCGAGGAAATGAACATTTTATTATTTGTATAATGTTTTTTTTACAATCCTACCCTCATAATTTTTTATATATTTCAATATTACTCTTTATTAATAAATAATAACACAATATTAATTTTTATCAAATATTTTTGTAATCATATTTTTAATAATAAAATTTAAAATAAAATACTATTGTTTCATCATAAAAATACTTAATGTAAAAAATTTGATAAATCAATTTTTAATTATGATTTTAAAAATTAAATTTAAAATATAGTAATATTTTATTATTGATCATGTCATGTTTTTTAATTTAACATATAGTACAATTTTACTGTTTAATATATGTTCAATTATTAAAAGTTATCAATAAATAAAAAAAAAGAAAATACCATCTTATATATATTTTAAATTTTATACTTACTTTTTATTTCAAAAAGTATTATTGTAATTGATACCTCTGTAATTTTTATTGTATTAAATATAATTATGGAATGAAATGCTCACTTTATTGCTAATCGTACCAAATATAATTATGAGATAATCATTTCATTTTATTCCACTCCTTTTATTTTATCATACTAAATGAAACATTAGAATCCTAACAACAAAAAAATATCAGACAATCATTAGCTCCTAAATTAAATGGAGTATAGTAGAGCAATACTTTAGTATATATAATGCTCCATCAGAATTTTAAGGTCTTGTTCCTGTATGGTATATAAATAACAAACTCCTATGAAACAATAAGATTAAAAAAAAAAATAGTAAAGTCTATAAGAATTTTAAACCCTTATTCCAAATCATTTGTCGATTTGTCCATTTAATTTATAAGTGATGCTCCTAACATGGCTTTAAACCCTTACTTCGTGCATAGTCATCTGTGTCAAATATACCATAAACCAATGGGTATGTTTGGGTTTAATAACATATAATTCCAACACTAGGTTTATTTGATAAGAAGGAAGGCTGCCATTTGGAACATTTGTGCTACCTAAGGACACCAATAACTGCCAACTAAACATGAAAGAATAGACGCTATGTGTGCGGTCTTAGGAATAGAATAGCCCTTTTATTTGTAATCATATTAAATATAATTATAGAATAATTATTTTATTTTATTTTCTTATTTTATTTTATTTTACCATATCAAATAAGATACTAACACCTTTTTCCCTTTAATACTATATTTTATCAAATACCTTAGAAAACAAATTATTTAGAATAAAAGTCATCCTACAAAGTTAACTTTCATTTTTACCTGTCAAAGCTATATCAAATCAAAATTTATATAATGCTCAACTGAAGCTTGAATATTAAAACTATTTTATATTACGCACATTTGCGAGAAAACATACGTTTAAGGCTCTCGCGGGAGGGAAAAAAAATCATATGATGCTTGTTATCATGTACATAAGTAGAAATTCAATAAGTTATAATTTTCCTAAAGTTTACTTGCAACATTTTTAATATCTGATAATAATTTAATGGTAATTTTTTAAAAAAATTGATAAATAATTTGTAATAATAACGTTTATGAATGAAATAGTTTTTTTAAAATTAGGTAGTAAATAAAAATGAAGTGTGTCCGATAATGTGTTTTTAGGTCTAGGAGCTAGGGACGGGGCAAAATGACAGGAGATTAGTGAAGTCAATAATGGATTAGTTTGGTTATTAACTGCAATTATTTGTTATAAAATTGTTGAAACCTGTAACGAAAATCAGAAAATGGAAAAGAGTCAAAAGGCTGAAGATGCTTTATTGACTCCGTGACCCTGCACATGGGAATGTCTCATCCCAAAGCTTTTCCTTCAATCTGCGGCTAGTGCGACGCAACTTTCCGCCGGAGATTCTCGGCGCAAGTAGCTACTTAGGGAAGAAAATTATTCAGAAGTGTTTGATTGTAATATTAGTATATTAATATATTATTAAAATTAATTATTAATTTATTATATATGGTATTATATTTGAATTTCAAAAAAAGTAAGTATAATATGCGGAAAGATCAAGTAGTACATTAAGAATTAGGAATAAAAATATATTTATATATTTATAAAATAAAAAATTATTTATATATTTATATATTTTATTTATATTTTTAAAAAATATGAAAAGAAATAGGAAATAAATTATCAAGAATTTGAATGCTATGGAAAATTGGGGGTTAAAATAATGATGGAATTTTTTTTTATCAAGAATAAGTAATTTTTTCCATTAAATAGTTGTGAAAAAAGATAGAAAATTTTGTAATTTTGAAAATCACCCTTTTGTAGGAAAATATTTCTAAGCCTATCATATTGCATTTGTATTTTGATAAATAAGTAAATTATTCTCTGAATTTTAGGAATTATTTAATGATAATATTCAAATAATTTTCTTACATTTTTACTCATCAAAATGTAAGTGGAAGTACTACCAATATCTCAATACTATGGTATATTAGACAACTTTGTTGACCTGAAATTTTATCATTTAATAATTTCTTTATTTTTTAACTTTCTAATCAAATTAAATAAAAAATAATACTTTTATCATTTTCTTTAACGCGAGATAAACATAACCTAAGAATAAAAAAAATAAAAATTGGGATGCACAAACATAAAAGTAATGTGAATATTCATATTACATTTGGCCATTAGCCGAGAGGTATTTATGAGTTGGGCTGTCAAACTTCAACCTAAATTTTATGTATAATTACGTGAATTCCATCTGTTCGAGTCTAACCTTTTTTTTTTTTTTTTTGGTTTAAGAAAATATCGCTCCATTCGATCTAATTAAGATCATGTAAGGTTTGAGGTTTGTTTTGAAAATCGATTAATTTTATTTTTTTATAAAAATATATATTTAAATAAATAATCGGATATTTTAAAGTATATATTATTTAATTATATTAAATTAAATAATTTTACTCTAAACATAATTAGAAATAAAATTTTTTTATAATATATATTTATAAAAATAAGTTCATATAATCAATCTGTCCTAGCTTGATTCATATAATCATAATCCAAGTTTAAACCAAATAATAATTAAATCATGAAATAAGCGCAAATGATATTTGAGCCTTAAAAAATGTTGAGAACCTTTTTCTCCAGGGAATCGAAGCTGCTCAATGGAGAACTTTGAATAAATTTATGGAAAAAGTTTAGATGAAATTTCCAATAATCAATTTTCAACCAATTCAGTAATTAATTAGTAATTATATTTTTTAAATTATATATTGAAAAAGTATAATACATGTAAAATTATCATTAAAAATTTCATAACCAATATTCATAAAACTACACCTACATTTTCTCCGAGGTTTATTACACAGGTCCTAATATCGAACATATGAAACCATATAGTTGAATGTTTATAAATAAATTTATATTTTACATTATTTTCAAAATTTAATGACAAAACTAGTAAAATTCTAATAGTTTTACACATTCCATGGATAGTAAATACCTAATAGCTTTAAATTTTTAAAATGCTTTGTATTTATATTTCCAATTTCTAATTTTTTATTTTTAAAGCAAAATTTAATAAGTATAATAAATTATCATTATTACTTTTTAAATTTAATAAATAATAAATTATAGTGATTTGTTTTTATGAAGAAAATGTAATCCAGTAATAATATATTAAAATAAAAAAATACTTAAATAAATTATAAAACATACTCATACTTATATATGTTATTTTGCATATAAATATCTACTAATACATAATTAATTTTATTAAATATTTTTATGCAAACAGTTAATATCAATTAGTTAAATAAACTAATATAAATAACTATAAACTAATAGTTAATATAATCAACTAACCATTAAAGTAATTAGTTAATTATCAAATACAACAAATAACTTAGTTGATTAGCCCTCAATGCAACTAGTTGATCAAGTTAATTAGATAATACAAGTAACTATCAGTTAATAGATAATAAAATCAGTTAATTACTATTGGAATTTGTTAATTGTCAAATAAGGAGAACTATTTATTTACTTAGTTAATTAGCTTCCAATCAACTAATTTGAAATAGGTAAAAGATGCAATCTTTTCACATAGTTGCTATTTAATTGATATTTTCGGTTCATGATTTAGTAAAATTTGATAAATATAATAAATTATATATGTACTAATTTATAAGTAATGCTCCTAACATGGCGTTAAACCCTTACTTCGAGCACAGTCATCTGTGTCATATGTACCATAAACAAAGAGGTATGTTTGGGTTTAATAACATATAATTCCAACACTAGATTTATTTGATAAGAAGGCTGCCATTTGGAACATTTCTGGCTCCTAAGGACGCCAGTAACTGCCAACTAAGCATGAAAGAACAGACATTATGTATGCGGTCTTGGGAATAGAATACTCGTTTTATTTGTAATCATGTTAAAAATAATTATATAATAATTATTTTATTTTATTTCATTTTACCATATCAAATAAAATACTAACACTTTTTCCCTTTAATACTGCATTTTATCAAATAACTTAGAAAACAAATTATATAGAATAAAAGTCATCCTGCAAAGTTAACTTTCATTTTTACCTGTAAAAGCTATATAAAATCAAATTTTATATAATGCTCAACTGAAGCTTGAATATTAAAACTATTTTGCATTGCACACATTTGCGAGAAAACATACGGTTAAGGCTCTCGCGGAGGGGGGATCAAATTTAATGATGCTCGTTATATTGTACATAAGTAAATATTCAATAAGTTAAGTTATAATTTTCCTAAAGTTTACTAGCAACATTTTTAATGTTTGTTAATAATTTAACAGTAATTTTTTAAAAAACTGATAAATAATCTGTAATAACAAAGTTTATGAACGAAATATATATATTTTTTAAATTAGGTAGTAAATAAAAATGAAGTGTGTCTGATAATGTGTTTTTTGGTGTAGGAGTTACGGATCGGGGAAAATGACAGGAGATTAGTGAAGCCAATAATCGATTAATTTGGTTATTAACTGCATTTCGTTGTTATTAAATTGTTGAAACCTGTAATGAAAATCACAAAATGAAAGAGAGTCAAAAAGCTGAAGATGCTTTATTGACTCCGTGAGCACGCACATATGAACATCTTATCCCAAAGCTTTTCCTCCAATCTGCTGCTAGTGCTGCGGAACTTTGGGTAGAAAAATATTCAGAAGTATATGGTTGTAATATTACTATATCAATATATCATTAAATTTGATTATTAGTTTATTATTATATATTATATTTAAATATTAGAAAAAGTGAGTATAATATGCCGAAAGATCGGATAGTATATTAGGAATTAGGAATAAAAGATTATTTATATATATTTATCTTTTATTTGTATATGTAAAAAAAGAAAAGAAATAGAAAATAAATTATCAAAATTTTGAATGCTATGGAAAATTGGAGGTTAAAATAATGATTGAGAAAGTTTATCAAGAATAAGTAATTTTTCCATTAAATAGTTGTGAAAAAAGATAGAAAATTTTGTAATTTTAAAAATTACCCTTTTGAAGGAAAATATTTCTAATCCTTTTGTATTGCATTCGTATTTTGATAAAATAAGTAAATTATTCTCTAAATTTTATGGATTATTTAATGATAATGTTAAAATAATTTACTTTCATTTTTACTTATCAAAATGTGAGTGGAAGTAGCACCAATATCTCAGTACTATAGTATATTAGACAACTCTGTAGACTTGAAATTTTATTATTTAGTAAATTGTTTTTTATTTTTTACTTTCTAACTAAATTAAATAAAAAATAATATTTTTTATCATTTTTTAATACAAGATAAACATAACCTAAGAATGAAAAAAATAAAAATTGGCATGCACAAACATAAAAGTAATGTTGATGCTCATATTTCCTGGTCATCAGCCGAAAGGCATTTATGAGTTGGGTCGTCATATTTTAGTCTAAATTTTTTATGTATAATTACGTTAATTGCATCTGCTTAAGTCTAACCTATTTTTTGGTTTAAAAAAATATGGCTCGATTAGATCTAATTAAGATTATGTATGGTTTGAGGCTCAGTTTTATTTTTATTATTATTTTTTACAAAGTAAAAGTTTTTATACAAAAATATATATTTAAGCAAATAATAGGATATTTTAAAATATATATTATTTAGTTATATTAAATTAAATATTTTTACTCTAAACATAATTAAAATTAATTTTTTTTATAATCTATATTTATATTTATAAAAATAAGTTCATATAATCAATCTGTTTTAATTTGATTTTTATAATCATAATCCGAGTTCAACGGAAATAATAACCAAGTCATGAAATAAATTCAATTGATATTCGAGCCTTGAAAAAGGTTCAAAACCCTTTTTCTAGAGAATCGAGGAACAACTTTGAATAAATTTATAGAAGAGGTTTAAATGATGTTTTCGATCACAATTTTTCATCTATAATCAATTCTCAATAAATTAAATGATTAATTAATAATTATATTTTTTGAATTATAATTATTAGTGGCATATTGAAAAAGTATAATACATGTAAAATTATCATTGAAAATTTCGTAACAAAAATTCATAAACTACACCTTAATTTTCTCCCAGGCCTATTACATAGGTCCTAATATCGAACATATGAAACTATATAGTTGAATTTTTATAAATAAATTTATATTTTACATTATTTTCAAAATTTAATGACAAAACTAGTAAATGTTTAATAGTTTTACACATTCCATGAAAATAGTACATAACTAATAGCTTTAAAAAATTAAAATGCTTTATATTTATATATCTAATTTATAATTTTTATTTTTTAAAATAAAATTTAATAAGTATAATAGATTATCATTATTATTTTTCAAATTTAATAAATAATAAATTATAGTGATTTATTTTTATGAAGAATATGTAATCTAATAAATAATATAGTAAAATATAAAATATTATTTAAATAAAAAATTACTTAAATAAATTATAAAATATACTTATATATATCATTTTGCATATAAATATCTAATAATAAATATTTAATTTTATTAAACATTTTTATACAAATAGTTGATGTCAATTAGTTTAAGGTAATATAAATAACTATAAGCTAATAGTTAGTATAATCAACTAACTATTAAGGCAATTAGTTAATTGTCAAATACAACAAATAATTTAGTTAATTAGTCTTCAATGCAATTAGTTAGCCAAATTAATTAGTTAATACAAGTAACTATTAACTAATAGCTAATATAATTAATTAATTACTATTGCAATTAATTAATTGTCAAATATGGAGAATCACTTAGTCTATTAGCTCTTAGTTAACTAATTTGAAATAGATAAAAGATTCAATCTTTTCATATAGTTGCCATTTAGTGGAAATTAATAAAAAAAATTGGTATTTGGATTCATGATTTAGTAAAATTTGATAAATATAATAAATTATAATTATTTATTTATATTATAATAAATAATAAATTATGATAATATATATTTTTAGAAGAAAGTATAATTTGATAAATATTTTTTTTAAAATTGAAGTAAATAATATATTATAATTTAAAATATATTAAAATTAAAAATATTCAAATAAATAATAAAATATACTAATATTTTTTATTAAATATCTTTATAATAAATAATGTTGTTAACTAATTAAATCAACTGATATAATTTATTATTTGTTAATTTTTAATAAAATTATTTAATACCTAATGCAATTAATTGATTAATAAATAGAGTCAATAAATACTAAAAATTTGTTTATTTTGAAAGTAAACATATTTTGTATTAATAATCTTATTTACTTGTATTTATATTTATACAATATTAAAATTATAAAAAATTATTTATTTAATGATAAATATGAAAAATTTGGCATAAATAATATCTTTTACCTTAAAAAGAAAATTATTTTTTGTATAATTTTTTTAATTACAAGATATATATATATTATAAAATGATTTTTAAATTTTTTAATGCCTTTGCATGACAATCAAGATTTTGAATTTAAAGGTGTTTTTTTAATTTGGATTGCGCATGGGCTGGAATTTCTTTGCCATAATTCTTTGCCATTGCCTGAATTTCGGTTTCGATTTGCAATATTACCCCTTTTCTTTTCTCGAAAAATAATTGATCGCATCACTGAGTGAAATATTTCCGTCATTTTAAATTTATGTCAGACTAAAACTGTCCAACAAAATTAAAATTCGCACCAGAGCAATGTGCACATTTCAGTGATTGAGTTAGCCGTTATTCAAGTAATAATAGCTGGAACGAATATCAATCGTGTGATGAACATACAATTGAAACAAACGGAAGAAACATTTCAGATGTATTACTTACGGTGAACTCCACTGTAGAGGACAACTACGCTATAAAAGGCTGAGGTAACTACTCTTTTGCAGGGTTCCCATCTGCTCCTCATTGTTCTTTGTTATAGCAAATTTCTGATTTCTTTCACATTACTACTCGTTCTTCTTTGATACAATAAATTTCTGATTTCTTGCACGTTAAATGAGAATTTTTAATATAGATTCGTTTTCCTTTTACTTTGCTTGATATAAAAACATCTTTTACTTGGAGGTGTTTCAATTTACAGCCTTAATTTCCAACCGGCTCAGTATCCTTAAGAATGACCACTACAACAAAAAGCAGTAATAACAACGACACTTTTAGCGGCGACAAAATTTCGGTCGTCGCTAAAGGTATTTCCGGCGACTATTGTCATCGGAAAAAATGGAAAAAATTTTTAGACAGAACAGAATTGGGGGGCGGGAAGAAATAGGCTTTTAGCGACGACAAAAGTCGTCGCTAAAAGCCTAAAAAAATTTGGGCGGGGAAATTTGGCAATCGGGCGGGAAATTTTGCCCTTCAGCGACGACAAAGTCGTCGTTGAAAATGCAGAGCTTTCAGCAACGACAATGTCGTCGCTGAAGGGTGCACAATCAGTGACGACGACGTCGTTGCAGAAGGCTAATGGCATTCAGCGACGACAGTGTCGTTGCTGAAGGTTGACCCTTCAGCGACGACATAGTCGTCGCAGAAGGCCAAACATTTTTAGCGACGACATTGTAGTCAGTGAAAATAAAGTTGTCGTCGCTGAAAAAAATTCGATCGTCGCTGAAAGCTTCAGCGACGATCGAATTTTTTTGTCGTCGCTGAAAGCAGGCGGAGGCTATTTATTCCCCGCGCCTCCTCCCTCTTCATTTGTGCGTTTGAAATTTCTGGACTTGAGGTAAGTTCCTGAATTCTCTCTCTCTTTGAATTTTTTTTAATTTTAGTATATTTATTTTTTATATATGTTGATATGTATTAATTTTGTATGTTATATCTTTTAATTTGTTAGTTATTATTAGCACTTTGCTTAGTTCGTGGAGAGTGTTCAGAGTTGATCAGTAGATTTTTACCATTGAGGTACGTAAATAGAAAAGTATAATTTTTTTTGTGTACTAATATATTTAATTTATTCAAATAGTTTACAATGAATTAATGGAATTGATAGTATGTTTAATTTAATATGAAATTTTGTATTATTTAATTTTGCATATTGTAAATTTTAAATTTATTTATGTAAATTTAACTTAGCATTAATTTTATAAGTATAAATTTGATTATTATTATATATGCATCTCTCAATTTACAATTTTGAAGTATACAATATATGTGTAGATTATTCATTTAGAATAATGTAAGATAAAATAGTTATGATATTTTATTCACAAAATTTAAAATTTGTGATGCAATTTAAGAAACTTCAAACTTACTAGATTTGAGTAAATAATGTAAGATAGAAAATTAGAATAAATATATTAATCTATCTTAGAAAATAAGAGATTACGATAATATAATCTCTTTTTTAATTGAGATTGAAACATAACAATTCAAATTGTATTATTTACACCACATACTAAGAAAAATTCAATTAAACTAGAGACTACATAAAAATAAAATCCTAACAATCGAAATTATAATATTTACATTACATAAAAATTAAAAATTTTAAAACACTAGGAAGTTCGCATGAAAATCACCCCTCTTGGATAAAACAACATTTACTTAAATAAAGAAGCTGAATTGTGCATCTTATAAATAATATACACCTTATAAAACTAAACTTACTTAAATTTACAACTAGGAAGTCCATACACAAAATATAAAATTTATGATGCAATTTAGGAAACTTCAAACTTATTAGATTCGATGAGATAATGTAAGATAGAAAATTAGAATAAATATATAAATCTATCTTAAAAAATAAGAGATTACAATAATATAATCTCTTTTTTAATTGAGATTGAAACTTAACAATTTAAATTGTATTATTTACACCACATACTAAGAAAAAATCAATTAAACTAGAGACTACATAAAAATAAAACCCTAACAATCCAAATTATGATATTTGCATTACATAAAAATTAAAATTTTTAAAACACTAGGAAGTTCGCATGAAAATCACCCCCTCTTGGATAAAACAACATTTACTTAAATAAAGAAGCTGAATTGTGCATCTTATAAATAATATACACCTTATAAAACTAAACTTACTTAAATTTACAACTAGGAAGTCCGTATTCATAGTATACACCTCTCTATAAAGAAGCTGAATTGTGCACCTTATCAATATAGTAAAGTAGATAATACTTTTGAATTCCCAAAAGCTTATTGTGAAACATAACAGTTGTTATGAATATTTAGAAAAATCAATAATCTACATAATAAGTTACGTAAATAACAATACTGACACTTAAACAACGATACTCATAAAATGTTGTATTGTTAATTTTAATTATTGTAAATATATTTTTACAATAATTTAAAATAGAACTGCATTTGCATTTAAATTATAAGCTTAGACCCGTTCAAGGGTTAGATGTTTTATGAACATCAATCAACCCTTAAATTGTCCTGAAAAGTTGGACAGTTTGAGATATTATCATGTAGTTATTATTAACAATTTATTGGGCTCTTGTTTGATATTGTGGAAATATCTTAGTATCCTAACTGTTCTCCAGGTATAAACTATACACGTGTATAGTTTAGGCACTTGGAGAACCATAGGGAGATGCTGCCGAAATTTCTGCATGAGTCAATCGATGAGCGTGGATAAATTGAAAAAAATAATAACTATAGAAATATCTCGAATGGGATAGGATCCTACCCTTTAAAATTGGAGTGATACGGTGCATTTAGGGTGACTATCAAATATTAATCAACATACTTTATTTCACCTACAGCAATTTCCTTCCTGTTCAGTAATACAATGTCTGTCGATAAAAGTTGGATTCATCTACCAAATCGATTGTCGGATGAGTATTGGAATGGTGCAGTAAGATTTGTTCAAAGAGCCAAAAACTTTGTCGATGAAAGGGGTATGGTAAGATGTCCATGCAAAAAGTGTGTGAATTTACTATTTCAGCCATTACTAACATTGGAGGCGCATATTGTAGATAATGGATTTCATCCATTATACATAAATTGGGTACATCACGATGAAGCAGATGTTTCGACTTCTAGAGGAACTAGTGGGATATCTCCTAACAATAGAGATGAGCTGGCAGATATTATACATGATTTCATTGGCCCTGAGGTAACTGAAGTTAATCTTCACAATGACGAGTACAGGTGTGAGAATGCGGCTGACGAAGACATTGGAACAAAATATAGTAACTGTGATAACCTATTTGAGCAAGTAGAAACAGAGTTGTATCCAGGTTGCACAACATTTTCAGCACTGAACTTCTTGGTCAAACTTATGCATTTGAAGGTTCTGCATAAGTGGACAAACAAATCATTTGATGCTCTTCTTCGATTATTAAAAGAGGCACTTCCAAACGATAATAAATTGCCTGATTCATACTATGGTGCAAGGAAATGGCTCAACAAGTTGGGGTTGGGGTATGAATCAATCCATGTATGCAAACATGATTGCGCACTTTTTTGGAAAGATCATGCTTTTAAAGATAATTGTCCAATTTGTGGGGAGAGTCGATGGGTAAATAAAACTACAAAAGGAAAGAAGGTGCCCCAAAAAGTGGTTCGATATTTTCCTTTAACTGCTCGACTACAGCGTCTATATCGGTTGAGACATACTGCAAAAAACATGATATGGCATCACACTGGAAAATCAAAAGAAGATGGAGTAATGCGACATCCCGTGGATGGAAAAGCTTGGCAGGAGTTCGATAAGAGGTATCCTAATTTCTCTGCTGACCCACGAAACGTCAGGTTGGGTTTAAGTGCAGATGGATTTAATCCTTTTGGTGATAGGAACCTATCTTATAGCATGTGGCCAGTGGTTATGACTACTTATAACTTGCCACCATGGATATGCATGAACCAATCTTTTTTCATGTTGACCCTATTAATCCCAGGGCCGCAATCGCCAGGTAAAGATATCGATGTGTTCTTACAGCCGGTCGTAGAAGAGTTGAGGGATCTCTGGGAGAGAGGAGTTGAAACTCGAGATGCAAATACAAATACGGTGTTCAATATGCGGGCAGCATTGCTCTGGACTATTAATGATTTTCCTGCTCGAAGTAGTCTATCCGGATGGAGCGGGCAAGGATACAAAGCATGTCCTACATGTAATTCGGATACTCCGTCGATTCGAGTTAGAGGAAAAACAGCTTACGTGGGTCATCGTCATTGGCTTCCAAGAAGTCACACATGGAGAAATATGAAGGAATTCAATGGAAGGTCGGAGAGAAGACCCCCTCCTTGACCTCTTACCAATAATGTTATCATGGAACAGTTGGCCAGAGTGCCACAGAGACTTCCAGGAAAGCATGCTGAATTTGGTGGTGTAAAGCAAAAGAGAGATGCTGATGAACTTAATTGGAGCAAGAGAAGTATATTTTTTAATCTTCCTTATTAGCCAACAATGAACTTAAGGCATAACATTGACGTCATGCATGTCGAGAAAAATGTATGTGACAGCATCTTGGGTACATTATTGGAGATTGAGCACAAAACAAAGGATACAGACAATGCAAGACGAGATTTGGCAGACATGAAGATAAGGCCTAACTTGCATCTGTATTAGCAGAGGGGTCAACTTTTCAAGCCACATGCTAGATATACGCTTAACCAAGAAGAGCGGAAACGATTTTGCCAGTATATAAAGAATGTGAAATTTTCAGATGGCTTTGCTGGGAGTCTTAGTAAGAATGTCACAGATCATGACCTGAAGTTAAAGGGGTTGAAATCACATGATTGTCATGTTATTATGCAAAGACTATTAGGACCAGGTGTCCGAGCTTTTTTACCAAAGGAATTATCATATCCACTTGTCGAGTTATGCAATTTCTTTAGTCAAATATGTGCTAGAACTCTTAACAGGGAGGATATTCTGCAAGCCAAACAAGACATTATCATTATTTTGTGCAAGCTTGAGAGGATATACCCCATAGCATTTTTTCACATAATGGTTCACTTGGTGATGTATCTGCCAGACGAAGCATTGGAAGGAGGACTTGTTCATTTTCGATGGATGTACCCATATGAGAGGTATATAAAAAAGTTAAAGGATTACATTCGAAATCGTGCTCGACTGGAGGGTTCAATTGCAGAAGGATATATTGTTGATGAGGCGTTAACGTTTTTCTCCATGTATTTGGAAAGAGTGGAAACTAGATTCAACCGCTCTGATAGAAATCAAGATGTAACACCTAGTTAAACAAGAAGGACATTGTCGGTGTTCCAGTCCCAATGTCGACCAATAGGGAAGAAGACAATTTCTCATTTCGATAGGAAGGATCGGGATATTGCAGTATGGTACATCTTGAATAATTGTACTGAGATTGAAAAATATCTCCAGTGAGTATCTTAAACTTCAGTTATGTTCTTCTTCCTTTTGTGATTACAATAGACTAAGATTGTTATGTTCAACAGTGAGCATCGATTGGAACTCGAACGAAGTGGTGTTGAAGATATTGATAATTTACAAAGAACCAAATTCCTCTCCTGGTTTTACTCGAAAGTAAGGATTTTTTTATTCCCAAATCCATTGAACGGATATCTTAAATATTGTTCATTTCTCTTGTTGATATTTTAATTTAATTCTTGGAATAACTACTTTTGTAGATGTACTATTTACTTAGGAATGGTTCTCCAGAGGCCACTGAAGAGTTACTGTCATTAGCATCCGGTCCCAGTTTCACTAACATGGTATACTCTGCGTGTATTGTGAATGGAGTACGTTTTGTAGTCAAAGCTCGGGATGAGAAGCATACAATGCAAAATAGTGGCATTTCTGTTCCGGGGATTGATGGCAACATGTTTTATGGTGTACTGGAGGAAATAATTGAGTTGACTTATTTAAATAAGTACAATGTGACTTTATTTAAATGTAAGTGGTATGACACTGATCCTACAAAGAAGAAACTTTATACTGACAAGAATATCACAAGTATCTCCATCAACGGACAATGGTACAAGGATGATCCTTACATACTTGCTACTCAAGCAAAACAAGTGTTTTACATCGAGGATCTCCTTAATGGACCAAATTGGAAGATTGTCCATAATATGGTGCATCGCGATATATGGGATCTACCCAGTGATAGAGATAATGCACAAGACTTGTTATTTCTGCAGGATAGTAACTTGTCCAACTTCAACCTCACAGTTGATCTGGGAGATTTCGATCTAGTACATCTAGGTAATGAAAGAAATAGTCCTTCAATCGTTCCAACGCACAGGAATGTTGGACCTGGTGCTCATAGAGAAGACACCTTCATCGATGATGACGAGAGCCTTGAAGACGAAACAATTAATGATTATATGGATGAGGAGCCCACACAATCTGATAATGAAGGAGAATCCGATGACCATCAGTCTGTTAGGTTCACCGACACTGATTCTGATTAGGAAAAAAATAACATATTCAAACTACAACTACAACTCATAATTGTGTAAGCATGATTATTAAAATAATAAATGTGATTGTAAGAGATTGAACCATTTCATCCTTCAACTGGACATTGAGTTCTTTTTAATTACTTATATGATGTGTATTATTTTAGTTATGGCAGATGTTGAGGCACGATACCACGGAGGTGACGCTGGAGGCGACCCACCGGAGCGACCCAGCCATATTCCATCTCAGTGTGAGGGCTCAGGTATTTATTATTAATTGTGCATACCTAAGATTGATTAAATATTATGTTTATTTTGTTAATATTTTTCTTTATTAAATAAAGTAGCACCTACTAAGAAGAGGGGGCCGAATAGGTCCCTAAGACTGCATGAGAAGATTGGCAGGGGTGGAGGCAGACCGGTGCCTGTACAGTTTGATACGACTGGTACATGGCATGCGGTTGGTGAGAATGTCAGTCATCTCCCTTGTGATATTGGCAGCATGATCCGCTCCCACGTGCCGCCCTATTATAAGTCATGGCGGGCTGTACCTCAGGAGATTTGAGATAGAGTTGTGCAGGAGGTTTGCGTAAGTATCCATTTCCTTTTGAATTAATGTCTTTGAGATTGAAATTTCTAAATATATGACTTATAAATTTATTAAATGTCTTATAATGCAGTCCCATTTCGAGTTCGAGGGCATCTCCGAGGGTGATCGGGATAGAGCACTCTCTGGTTTGATGCGGACTGCTGTCGACCTGTACCGAGATTGGAAGTACAGGTTGAATAAGTATTTCTTAGAGCATGGAGGTGATCGATACGAGGAGTATGACTTGGATCGAGCTCGACGTTGTGTGCCTCGGTCTGTCTCACCGCAGACATAGCAGAAGTGTGTGGATTTCTTTGATAGTGACGAGTACAGGGTAAGTATGATATTTTATGGTATTATGTCAATATTTCATATTTAGTAGACTGTGAACATTAAAATTTAACTTTTTTCTCTTAATTTGTAGGAGTTGTCTGCAAGAAATACAAATAATAGAGCACAGAAGGTCGTGAATGACCGGCATAGGTCAAAGTCTATTGCTGCACATCGCTTTGATAAGGTAATTTAAATTTTTTCTATCTTTTTTAAATATATCCATTTGTTAAATAGCTTTACTACCCTTCATCCTTTTTTTTGTTGCAAAAATTAAACAGAGAAATAGAGATACTGGTGAGCTGCAGTCGGTGCCCGATAACTTTAGGGACCGACACACATACAGGTCGGGGGAGTGGGTGCATCCGATCCCTCAGGGGCAACATGTAAGTTGTTTGAATTTCATAATTTAAATAAAATTTTACAAATATATCTTCTAAGATAGATTTCTTATTACTTTTTTTTAATAATTTAAGGCGAGGATGACTGAGCTCATGACTCAGCATGTACAGTCTAGTGTATCATCCACTAGCTTGCCTACGACTCTTGTACAGTTAGATGAGGCTGCCATCGCCGTTGAGGTACTTGGCACTCGTCGAGGGTACAGGAAGGCTGTTAGGCGTGTACTTGCTGGTCAGACTTATCGTTTGATGGGGACTTCTAGCACGGCGACGAGCTCACAGACCGTGTCTCAGGTCGGTGAGTTGCAGGAGCAGTTACACCAAAGTCGGGAGTAGGTTGAGCAGAGCCAGCTATTGATTCAGCAGCAGCAGCGGCGGCTTGATCAGCAGCAGCAGCAGATTATACAGCAGCAGCAGCAGATGCAGCAGCAGTTTGGGACTTATCTCACTGAGATGACCTCGATCCTTAGACAGCAGGGTATCGTCCTACCGCCGCCTCCATTTGCTGCTGCTACACCGCCTGGGCCGAGTAGATTTGCGCCTGCACCTACCGCTCAGCCGCCACCATCATTTTATCATCCTCGTAGTCAGGATGATGATGACGACGACGACGATCATGGTGCACTGTGATTTTGCACCTCCCTACTTCCCCATAGTATATTTTGTTTATGTATTTTTATATTTTCTATGTGTGCACATTTACATGGATGATGTATATATATTAGTTTATTTATATAAATATTATTTTTACCCATTGCTTTATTAGTATTAATTTTTTATGTTGGATCAAATTGTTAAACATTATTAATAATACTATTGATATATTATAATTGTATAATTTATATTAAAATAAATTAAATTAAATTTAAATAAATTATTAAACGGGTTAAGTAAATTAAAATAAAGAACATATAATTTGAAATATACGACAATTTGATTTTAAATTTTTAAAAAAAATTTAAAAAATTTTTAGCGGCGACAATTGTCGTCGCTGTAGATCATAAGTCGTCGCTGAAGGTTAGGCTTTCAACGACGACAACTGTTGTCGCTGAAAGTCTAGTCTTCAGCGACGACAGTTGTTGTCGCTGAAAGCCTGACCTTCAGCGACGATAGTTGTCGTCGCTGAAATCCAGACCTTCAGCGACGACAATTGTCGCTGCTAAAAATCAAATTTCAAATTTTTTTGAAATTTGAAATTATTTTCTATGATGACTTTGTCGTCACAAAAGGTCCATCTTTTAGCGACGACAAATTGTCATCGCTAATGACCTCTTCAGGCACGAATCTACACCGATGACATTTTTAATGATGACTTTTTCTTTTGCGACGACCGAGAACTTTTTAGCGACGACAAATGTCGCCGCTAAAAGTCTTTTTTGCTGTACCACTGACCGAATGACTAGTGACCGTTGGTGGCTAAATTATTTAAATTATACTCCGAAACGGTTCCATCACCTGCACACTAAATCTTTGCTTATCTTGCACATGGGGGTTTCTCATCTAGTCATAATGCGGCTGTGATTCATGAAACGGGTAAGAGACGGATCTCAAATTTGGGATTACACTTTTTCGCTTAAGCACTATGTATCATATGCTTTTTATGGCTGGTTCTTACTTACTTGAATACAAAAGAAAGGCATTGTCTCATTTTTTTCTTTTCAAGTTTCTAGTCTTTTGGCTTCTTGTTTATCAGGATTCTCATCTTCTAGTTGTGTATTTTTCTTTCATCTAATTAAATATTCTTTTTACCAAAAATGAATAAAAGAATGGAAAGAAACAAACAGTTTAAGTGAATGCAAAATGCTAAATGAAGGAACGCGTTAGGAGAAACTTCAGAAGGTCTATTTTAGGCTGATAGGGTCTCACTGCTTCGTTGTTTTAACCTTTTGTACATGTTCCAATTGTGCTTTATTTTACTTAGTTTTCATTATTACGTTTTTTATATGTTTGATAATGTGGTAAGAGGATTTCCAATTGCCTTCTCTGCTATGTTAGAGGATTCTTCAATTTGCATGGCTGTAGTTGGTATTGAAAGCTAAAAGTATTTTATAATTCGTTTGTCTTTTCTGTATTTCATATTTTACAGTTCTCTTTAACAACAAGTGTTTTTTGTTGTTAAATTTATTATTTTCAAACCTTAATATCCATCCACACTCATGTATAAATATGCCCTAAATTTTTTTATTATTGTGGGCTATTTTTATTCAAATGAATCTTCTAAGTTTGGGTGAACTATATGCATTTTTTTTCTTCTTTTTTCTTTTTTATAAATTTCAAAATTAAAAATTGGCTTTTGTATTTTCAAATTGAATTGAAGTTATCTGCCAATTTTCTTATATCCCTTCTCATTGGAAGTGGACTCAAGTATTTTGGAAATGTTCGATGGTAGTGAATGTTAAGTTTTAAAGGGACAATAAGAGCAAAAAAATGGGGGTAGCAGAAATGAGAATGTTAAGATGGATGTGTGGTCATATAAGAAAGGATAAGATACGAAATGATTGCATACAAGGGCATATTGGCATGACACTTATTGAAGAGAAGATGATACAAAATCAATTAAGGTGATTTGGTCAGATGTAAAGAAAGCCATTGGAGGCATCAGTGAGAAGAGTTGATCACATGATTTTTAACCCTGTGAAAAAGTACAAAAGGAAGTCAAAAAGGACTTTAGAGGAAGTTATAAAAAGGGATCTCTTGATGAATAATATCACCGAAAACTTGATTTTTGATAGAGCCCAATGGCGTCGTGCAATCCATGTAACCGACCTCACTTAATGGAATAAGACTTTATTATTGTTGTTATTGTATAGTAAACCAACCTACCAGTTTCTTGGCCAAAATTTCCATATGCATTTTAGTTTTCATATGCATTTCAATGTTATTGGGGTTATTGGGGTATTTTAGTTTTCATATGCATTTTATGTATTTCATATTTCAAAATTTTCTTTGATGAAAATTATTTTCCATTGGTAGATTTAAAGTTTCTAAATCCTAATATCCACTCCCACTCTATAAAATTTGTTTTGAAATTTTTTATTTTTGTGGGTCCCTCCCCCTAAAATGAAGTTTCTTTTATGTGGGTGAAGTTGTATGCCTTTGTTTTTCTTCCATTTACCTTTTTTATGAATTTCAAACATACCAAATTGGCCTCTTATTATCTCAACTTGAATTTAAGTTATTTCAGAATTTTCTTATATTTCTTCATATTGGAACCATTGAAATGAAAGTGGGTTTAGTTTGCTCTGATAATTTTCATTTGTAGAATATTGTCTTTTCTTCTATGTTGGAGGATTCTATAATCGAGAACAGTTGTAACATTTCTCTGTTACCTAGCCTCGGCTTTCCTATCGCTTAAAAGTCCCCTATTCTTCTATATAGTTGTTTCATTTTACTGGTTATGTTTTATTGAATTACGTCTTGCTTTCAAATTTGAAAACTGGAGGAATTGTAGAATGTTTTTGTGTATTTAATAATTCAATTTTTTCTTTGAGAGCAATTGTTTTCCATGGTTAAACATGTTTTCATACTCCATCCATTCCTATTAGTAAATTTGTTCTAAAATTTCTATTCTTATGGGCTTTTTCTATTCAAATCAAGCTTTTTAGCATGGGATGAAGCTAGATGCCCTTTTTCCACTTGTCTTCTTTATTAATTACAAAATAAAAATTGACTCTTGGTTATTTCAAATTGAATTGATTTCCTAATTTTCTTATGTTTGTTGTCAACATAACCATGAAAATGGAAGTGAGTTTAATTGTTCTAAAATATTCATTTATTGAAAATTTACATCTATGCTATGTTGGGGATCCTCCAATCTCCATGTTTGTTCTTAGGATCAATTGCAAATTTTCATATTGATGACTAGCCTTCTAGTTTCCTATTCCTTCAAAATTCGCAACTCTATTCTTTGGTTGATCCATTTTATTGAACGTATTTATTCCAATTTTGTCTTGCATTGAAATTTGAAAACCAACAATTTCATATGTATTTTATATATTTCATATTTCATATTGATGTCAGTTGTTTTCCATTGTTAAATTTTCAAATTGTAATATCAGTCTCCATTATATGAAAAATCTTATTTAAAATTTCTAATTTTTATATTTTTTATTCAAATAAAGCTTTTTGATGTGAGTGAAACTATATTTCTTACTTTTCTTCTGTTTGTCTTTTTACAAATTTTAAAATACAAAATTGGCCCCTTGTTAACTCAAATTGAATTGAAGATAACCCCAATTATCTTGTATTTCTTCATATTGGACACTATCAAAATGCAAGTAGGTTTAATTAGTTAAGATTTATTTATTGAATATTGTTTTTTGTTCTATGTTGGAGGACCCTCCAATTGGGATCACTTGCAATTTTTTCTAATACATTGCCCTTCGGTTCTCCTATTGCTCAAAATGTCCCCACTCTTTTGTTTACTTGTACCATTTCATTAGCTGTATTTCTTTTTTGTAATTATGTCTTGCTTTAAAATTTGAAAAACCAAACAAATTTTAACTTCTATATGTATTGTGTATTTTATATATCCAAATTCTCTTTATAGTATTTGCTTATTGTTAATAAATTTCATATTTTCAAACCCCAGTACCCATCCAAAAGCTTCTTTATGTGGGTGAGGCTATATATGCCTTGGTTTTCTTTTGGTTATCTTTTTTATGAATTGCAAAAATACAATATTGGCACTAGGTCATCCCAAATTGTGATTTTTCTCTTTAATGCCTAGCTCCCAACTTTTCTAATGGTTAAAAATTCCCTACTTATCATTTAAATGTTGGCTATTTTGGCTGTGTTTTTTGAATTACCTTACTTAAATTTGAAAACTAGAGGAATTTTAAATTTTATTTGTTTTTGGTGTATTTCATGTTTATAATTTTTCTTTAGTAGCAATTGTTTTTCATCGTTAAATTTGATTTTCTTTAAACCCCAAATTTCATCCATTCTCAGTGGTAAACATGCTTTAATATTTCTAATTGTTGTGGGCTTTCTTATTTAAATGAACTTCTTTGTGTAGGTGAGGCTATATGCCTTGGTTTTCATCCATTTGTCTTTTTTATAAATTTCAAAATGCAATATTGTTGTTAGGTCATCTCAAATTGAATTGAAATTATCTGTTAATTTTCTTATATTCCTTCTCATTGCAATGGAAATAGGTTAAGTTACTTCTGGAATATTCATTAACTAAAAATTATCTTCTGTGTTTTGTTTGGTGATCCTTTGATTTGTCAAGGTTATTGTTAGGATCAATTGCAATTTTTCAGTTTGATATCTAGCCTTCTAGTTTCCTATTCCTTTGAAATTCTATTCTCTAGTTGATCCATTTTATTGGTGTATGTATATTCCAATTTCATTTTACTTTGAAAATTGATAACTAGAAGTATTTTAAATCGCACATGTGTTTAGTGTATTTCATATTTCATATTTCTTTTTTATGAAAAGTTTTCCCATTGTTAAATTTGAAATTTACAAACCTTAGTATCCCCCTCACTCATCTGAAATTCTTTAAAATTTCTAATTTTTGTAGGCCTTTTTTATTCATTTGAAACTTCTTGGTGTGATTGAATTATATGCCTTACTTTTCTTCTAATTGTCATTTTTATAAATTTTAAAATACAAAATTAGCCTGTCGTGTCTAAATTGAATTGATGGTTTTTCTTAATTTTCTTATATTTCTAAATTTGGGTTTTCTTTTATTTCTCTCTCTCTCTTTTTTAATTTTAAAATACAATATTGGAGTTAGGACATCTCAAGTTATGATTTTTCTTTGTGATGACTAGCTTCTAGCTTTTCCATTTGATAATTACACATTTTTTTACAAGTTTCAAATATCAAGTTGCATCTATGAGCATCATATCACTTCTTTATCCCAATGATCAAGTTTCCATAGCTATAGTAAGGACAGTCGATAGGTGAGGTTAAAATTATTATTTATGATTGGGTTCTATGCTTATTCCAAATGAATTATTTGTTCTTCATGATTTGCTTGTTTTAATATTATGAAGTTCTAAGACACCAAAAACTTGAAAAGTTTAATCACCCAGACATGCCTTTATCAATGAGCAATAGAAAAGGTTAGGCTCAATCACTAGGATATGAAGACTTAATGGTTCATTTTCTTTTAAACTTGGTAAATAGATTAAAATGATATAGTATTAACAGCCTTTAGTGGCATTTCAAGGAAGGTTATGTAGTATATCTTATTGGAAAAAAGAAAAGGAATGTTTCTTTCAGCCTCCTACATAGAGAATAGGTATCATCTTTTTATTATAGTTGATTCATTTTTATATAGTTTAACTAAGGAGGAAGAAGGTGAAAAGTGAGATAAGTCATTTTTATTATAGTTGATTCAGTTTTAGATTATGGTGCTTTTGAAATCTTTTTCTGGATGCCAAATAAAATTATGTTTGGTGAAGGTAAGACTTCAGTTAGTTATTTCAATTTTTATGCATTCAATCCTTATGTTAACTTTTACCTTTTTCACATGTAAAATTTCAATCTACAATTAATACCTATGCTACTCACATAGTTAGTGATTCTAGTGATTAAAATACCTATGTTTGGCAAGTTATTTATCATATTGTTGTGGGCTATAGTTTAGTACTTCTACTACAAATTAGGATTTAACTTAATTGCACTTTAAAAATTCAACTTAATAGACCTTAACAAGACCTTGTTACTTTGGAAAGTTATAATGGACAAGTTACACCAATTGATTGGTAAATTGAGAAACCTTATGTAACTTAGGTTACTACCCTTGATAAATCAATTACTAGCCATACATTATTTTCCTATTGGTGCCATTGTGAGGTTGGTAAACTAGGAATGTCTGCTAATAATTTTACATTGAAAAATTAATATTTTTACCTTTAACTTTTTAAAAACAATTATATTTATATTTGTATTAAGGTTAGTTAAGTGTAAAATGTAATTATACTACTTTATTTACTGCCCTTGATCTGTAATATCACTAGTATGCTTTAGATAACTTCCTCTAGCACAATAGTTTCTGTCCTAACTGATCACAGTTACTTTTGGTTTCATCAGAATATAAACTATTATACTTTTAGCTTTTTTTAGTATTGTCATGCTACTTTCACAACTAGAACCTTGCACCCTTTCTCATGTAACCACATCAACTCATGTTAGGGTGGTTGTGTGTAAGAATTTTGATTGAGTACAAATAGTCTTTTTGTTAAACATGGAACCATGTGTAAAGTTATGCATGATTATGGTCTTAGTAGTTGAGCAAGTAACATCACTCATTTGCAACTCTGATTTTATGGGTTGATCATTCATACATTACATTAAGGAAGTTGTTAACTCAAGATTAGTAGAAACATTCCTTAAGTCCTGGACTTATATTTCTTTCTTTACCTTGCATTTAGGATAATTCTTTGAAGCAAAGCCTAAATGATTGATTGTGCACTTCAATGAAGGAGACATGCATTCTTATTCTTTAATCTTATGATACACCTGAATGTAAAATCTATGATTTTAACAAGCTATTCTTTTTTGCATCACGTATTATGATTTCCATTAAGTTGGAGATTTAAGATAGCCTTGAATGATTTCTTTAACTTCTAGCTACATTGATGCCAACGGATATCTATAAATGGAACTATTTATAGTAGTCTTCATTGTTTTTCTTTCAATTCCTCAAAGATGACTAAAGTTAGAAGCTTAATTATATTATATTTACTCTTCAGTTGTTGAGATGAATAATAACCCTTAATTTATCATTTATTATTATAATTGCCATTAATTCATGATTAATATAGCCTTTATGTCAAATATTAAGTATTTAGGGCAAATAGTCAAATACTTGAGTTATTTTAATATTATATCAAAAGCTAGGGACTATACCTTGTTGATTACAAGCATCATTGCTTTATTCAATTATTAATTGAACAAATACAAAACCAAGGAGAAGGGGATCCTTCCTTGCAAATAATATAAACAGAAGTGGAAGAAGAATTGAATCACTACTAACCAAGGTGGGTGATGATTTTTCCATTGAAAAAAACAAAGTGAACAAACATGACATTCAAGTGAGAGGACTATAATTGTAAGCACTTATAAAACCATTGGCTAAGAAACTCTTCTTTCTTCATACTTTTAAGTTAATCAATCCCACTGCATTTCTCCTCAAAATCTATAGGTAAAGAATTTCCTTTACTTGATGGGGGTAAAATAATGATTTAGATAGAATATAATAAAAAAGATGACAAATACTAACTCAGACTCCAAGTGCCTTCATTAAGAACTCCTCTCTATGATAATGAGCCTCCTCGACCAATTTTAGAACCTCATTCTAGTGTATTGAATTTCTAAAATTCCACTTTTCATGTAAAAAATAATAATAACAAAAAGTCTTATCCCACTAAATGAGGTCAATTACATGAATTGCATGATGCTATTGTGCTTTATCCGAAACTATATTTTTAGGAACATAATTTACTAAAAGATTTCTTTTTATAATTTTCTTCAATGTCTTTTTTGACTTTCCTCACACCTTTTCATAAGACTAAAGACCATGTGATTGACTCTTCTTATTGGTGACCTAAGTGATCTTCTTTGTACATGACTAAACCATCTTAACTGATTTTCTATTATCTTTTCCTCTATAGGTGCTACATCACTATTTTCTTGTATGCATTCATTTTGTATCTTGTCCTTTCTTATATGACTCACATATTCATCTTAACATTTTTATTTCTATTATTCCTATTTTTTGCTCTTATTATCCCTTCAGAGTCCAACATTCACTATCATAAAGTAAAGTTATGTTAGTTTGTGTCATAGGAGCCAATTATAGAGATGATTGCAATATTACATAATGTATTATATTTTATTTTGGAAATATAATTATTATATTTTATTTTATTTTATTTTGTACAAATTATAACTTAAATATAATAATTATCCTTATGATAATTTTACTATTCCTAAAATGTCCCTAGTCAAGTATTATTACGAAAAGAATAATAATAATATATCGAGACTAGCATATATAGTGACTGATGATTATAAATTATGAATATGTAATATCAAGTCAATACATAAGTACATTGTTAGTGAACAATGTACTGAACTGACCTACTGTGAGAATACTACATGGATAAACATGTTATTAGTTATTCTTATATGATTACAAATGCGCATAATCCTTTAACTTGGAGTCATTACGGTTCCCTACATGAGGAGTTACTCACTTTTATATTGTCTTATATCACCTTTAATTAGGATGATGAGTAGGATGTTAATTGGGTGTGTCACAAACATACAGAGGGAAGTAAGTAATGTAGATGAGATTTTGTTACTCTTGTATAAAAGAGAAATATCCTTAGGCCGCTTGATTGAGTGAGACTTAAAAATGCATGGCCATGCTCAATTAAATCAATATGTGATATTGATAATTTATTTTAAGTCTACTCAGTATTAAAAAATATAAATTGAACATTGACGAGGATGACACACTCCATGCCTCCAATTCGATTAAGATATTGTTATAAAAAGGATTATGATGTAAAATTTTGATCATATATTAGGTAGATGTCAATCATAGATATTCTTACTACTTGAGTGGTAGTGATGTATTGTTAGATACTGCTCACTATTTATGACCTAAAATGAGTCATTATCAATATAGTAAGAACTTACAGGGTCATACAAAAGGAGTAGGAATAAGATAATAATTAATTAAATTTTAGTTAGACTAAAATTTAATTAATTGAATTTATTTTCGTGCATATATATATTATTAAGATAATATATATTTATTCACATAATATATATATATATTATATTATGTGATATTATTTGATATTAGAGTAATATTAGATCATTACCTTATTAGATATTAGATAATTATATTATGAGATAATATTATTATTATCTAATATTAGATAATTAATAGATAAGTCCTATCTTTCCTCACTCTCTCTAGGATAAGGATAAGGATAAGGTGATAGTTATTTAGTGTGATTAGGATTTTTGAAGCATTATCCTAGTGGGACTAGGATTGTGATATGTCTTAATTCTATAAAAGGACTTGAATGCGGCACATTACAGAACAAACATTGGCTTTAATCAAACCCTAAATCACTCTAGAAAACATCCAAACCCAATCATAGTGAGAGAAACGAATCCTAACAGTTTTGTGGAAGGGAGAAGTCATTGTTCACTCCGTATAGATACTGTAGAGACGTTGTACCTTCCAGCCGACATTTGATTCATTTCAGTCTCTCAAGGATTCGTTCAGAAAGAACACGAGTACAAATAAAGTAAAACCCTAATACTGGTTTATGACTTTTGCATCAATCCTAGGAAGGTTTTGGATCAAAATTTTAAAATTTCGTTCTATATGTTGATCCGAATCCTAACAAGTTAGTCATATAGTAGTTCAATAAAACTTCTCTTTAAACTTAATAGGTATTTTACGGTCACAAATAACTAATACATTTCTCCATTTTAACTATTTAGCTTGTATCTTATATATGATATCTCCATCAATTTCTCTATTGCTTTGTAATATAGATCTCAAATACTTAAATTTAAATGCTTATGGTAAGACGTGCTTTCCAATTCTTATCTCAAAGTTATTTCTATCTTACTCCTTGTTAAATTTATAATGCATATACTCTATCTTGCTATTGCTTTTACTCAAGCAAAAACCCTTTAATTCCAATGTTTATCTCTAAAGCTCAAGTTTATAGTTAATATCTTCCTTTGATTCCCTAATTAGAATTATATCATCCGCAAATAGCATGCATTTAGAAATAGTTTCACATATATCCCTAGTAAGAACATCTAAAACTAGATTAAATAAGTAAAGACTTAAGGCTGAATCCTGATGTAAATCTATCCTTATAGTAAAGTTCTTTGTCTCATCTTCAGGAATTCTTATACTTGTAGTTACTTCATCATACATGCCCTACATAACCCAGATATATGCCATATAAACTCTTTTCTTTTCTAGAGGTTTCCATAACACCTCTCTTTGTATTCAATCATAGGATTTTTTTAGGTTAATAAAAATTAAATGTAAGTCTCTTTCTTTACTCTGATATCTTTTTATTAACTCTCATAAAAGATAAATAGCCTCTATTGTAGACCTTCTTGGCATAAATTCAAATTAATTCTTTATAATTCTAGTCTCATCTTTTAATCTGTGTTCAATTACTTTCTTCTATAATTTCATAGTGTGGCTCATAAGTTTTATACCTCGATAGATTACACAATTCTTAATATCTTCTTTGTTCTTATATATAAATACCAAAATGCTCCTCCTTCACTCATTTGACATTTTCTTAAACCTCATAATCTTATTAAATAACTTGGTAAGTTAAAAGATACCATGTTTTCCTAACCATTTCTAAATTTCAATATGAATACAATCAGGAATAATGATTTTACCATTATCCATCCTTTTAAGATTTTACCTCCCCAACTTGAATCTTACAATAATAAAGTAAATTTTATTCGTCCTTTTAGATTTCTAATCCTTCCATATCTTTAGTCAATCCTTCCTCATCATTAAAAAGTTTATAAAAGTACTTCTCTTATGTCTGTTTGATATCTTTATCTGTAAGCAAAACTTGTCTTTCTTCATCATTAATACATCTTACTCAATCCAAATTTCCTAATTTCCTTTCTCTATTTTTGGCAAGCTTATAAATCTTTTGTTCTTGATTCTTTATTCCTAGATTTCAATAGAACTCCTCAAAAACTTTAGATTATGCTTACTCACTGCTTTTTTGGTCTCATTTCTAATTGTTCGATATCTTTTTTAATTTTTTAGTATTGTCACACACATATAAAGCCTTAAAACAATCCTTTTTTATTTTAAACTTTTCTTGCACACTTTCATTTTACTACCAACATTCTTTATCTCTTAGTCTAAAACCTTTTGATTCACCCAAGACAACTTTAGCAACCATCCTAATCCTCTTAGCCATCACATCGTAAATATGGTTGGCACTTCCTTTTGCTTCCCAATTACCTTCTCCTAATAATATTCTCTTAAAGGTTATCTCCACTTTTCATGTCAAAGCAACTTTAATCTATAGGCATTGCAAAAGCCTAAAAGAAGACCCTATGCACAAAATACAAACTAAGCATTAAGTAGTTTGTTTGCTATTTCAGTATGATAGAAAAAAAACATAATAACTACCCTATACCCAAGTTATATTGAATTACTAGGTAGCAGAATGCAGTTTAGGTCAAAATTCTTTTACATGGTAACATTCACAAAGACTTTTGACAATAATTAAATATTTTTTTATTGATTTCTAGCTATTTTACTTGATTAATATTCAAACATGATAAGATTAATTAAAAAAAATGAAAAATGTCATTACGAATCAAAGAAGCACCAAGCATAATTTATGTTATTTTCCAATTTCAATTCTGTGAAATGAGAATACAATTAATGTCCCATACTTGATCTATGCTAAATAGCAAAGCAACTGACCATATGCAATGATTTCCTACTTAATAGGATCATGCTTTATAGGTTCTACAATATTAACATCTTTTCATTTTTGCTAGAAGACCTTGCACCAGATGAGTAGAGAATAAGAAAGGTCCAGTGAGAGGAAAAAATACAAAGAAAGGAACTAAATGTGTATGATACACAGTAAACAAGAAAGACTACAGAATCATTTGTCAGGAATATATTGTTTTGAGTTTAGCATACTTCATTTTTTCACCAACAAGTTTAGCCATTTGATAATAGCACTTGTCCATATTCAGATCCATTATTAATAAGGGCAATAGATAATGTTAATGGCCGTTTGATATTTGGTTTTTTTTAATCATTATTGAACTAGAATATTTAATGTAATTTTATGGAGATACATAGATAGAATAAACTACAATAAACTTAATTCATTAAAGAAGGGATGATAAAGCATAGTAACCCTATTTGAATGCATTATTATACCTATCCTTCTAAGTCGCATTATAAACATTAAATATGTAAATTTCAAAAAAAAGAAGAAGATATATTGCCAAAAAATATGCCTTTACAACCTAACATTTTCTCTCATCCTTTCAAATCTATTTTAGGTATGGAAGAAAAATGCTATTTTTTTTTTGTGTAGCCAAGTTAGATATTAAACCAATCACACATTTTATTGTTCTCATCTATGAAATTGTTATAGATAAGAGATACTTCAAAAAGCCCATAATTATGTTTCTATGGAAGCATGATTAGGAGCACCAAATCAATTCTAAAGTTGTTCTACTCAACATTTTCCACTATAATTATTGTTATGAGTGAAAATCCTATTATGTATAGAACTCATCATCTTCATTTCCTTCTCTTTATCTTCTTTATGGTTTGCTTCGTTTGGTTCTTTATGGCTTGTTGTTTTCTATGGTTATAACCAAAAGGAAAAAAGAAAAAACTAGGTACAATTGTCATAAATTGCATTTTCTGCCTAACTCACCTATTCCTTACTTATCATGGTTTATATATTCTTCAGTATTTCATTATTAATGCAAGTGGCAAGGTATTTCGATTCCCTTTCAAGAATTAATGATGATGCAGACCTAAGTTTCTGATGCATATCAATCTTGGCAATAGAATGTGGCACTCAATTAACCTATACATGTTTGACAACTATGAAAATCATACATGTTTGACTAATTATGTTATGTATTGCTTCTACAGACAACTGAATAGCTAAAATATTGGCATATGTTGCACATTAGATGCAAATTTCAACTCTATCCCTAAGCCCTTACCCATGCATTGACAAAATAATATGTAATTAATTTCAGCACCTCATAAATTTTATTAATACTTGTTATTAAAGCTTCAGTCACCCATCCACTCAATTTGATCACAAGCTATGCCAATGTTCACTATTGTTTATAATCATTAATTAGAAAGTTTTTCGCTACAAATGTTGGCTTCAACCCATTCTCTAACATTGCTTGTTCGATTTAATGTGAGACTCATTTCAGCCACCAGCTCAATCCAAACTAAATTTGACCTAATCTCTACCCCTATTCGATTTTGATAATTATAGAATTTGGGGTTGTTCCACAATTTCAAAATCTTGTCAATAAAAGAAAGCATCCAGTTAGCGATGGCAACAGGGTGAAATAATGATAGATTGGAAGTATATTATTCCACCTTGCAACTGCAATGTGCTACCCTATCCTCACCTTATCCCTAATCGCAAGATCAATTGATGCTCCGTCCTTATAATTCAAGGGTTATTGATGATCCAAGAGGAAATTCAAAGAATTTGAAAAAATTGAAAAAAAGTTTAAAATTTATAAATTCTAAATGTACATATAATTAACATTTAATATTCAATATAATGTAATAATATTGGTTTAAAATCACACAAAATTTATCTAATTAATCTTAAATTTGAAAGAAAATAATGAAGATAAATATAAATTAAAAGAAAATAATTAATATAAATATTTTTAATTATAAAATTAGGAAAATGAGTTTATAATAATACATATTTTTAAGTATAATATAAAAATGAAAAATAATTTATTATTTTGGAGCAAGTTGGAGCACTGGTAATATTCCCCCCCATAATTGCTCTGAGCCTTGCAAGATAAAAATTTATACCAAATCTACATTCTGTGAAGCAAAATTCAAAATTCCATTTTTTGCCATCTGTGCATCCAGTCAATCCAAAGTCCTCTGTTGCACACCAGCCATCCATAAGTAGTGCATGGCTGCACAAACTTTTTGCTGGTGTGTCAAAGTCTCTCCTTTTATACTGCATCTTATGACTAACTTGCAACCCCACATACTAAATACTTGTGGCTTTTTTCATAAACACACACTTTTTCAAAGGTAGACTTTTTATTTTTTATTTTTTTTGAGTATTATATTATGTTCACTTCAACTGTTCAACAATGAACTTTACGATATATACGTGTGCTACTTGAAATGTTGTAGCCAGTTAAGGTTCATGAAAAATAAAAAAATAATAATAATAGGAATCAAATTGAAGAACTGGAACATTTTCGTTTGATAGATTAAATCACTTTCTATCTTTCAGTTCTTGTAAAAGCACAAGTGGCCATTGAAACATAACTTTCATCCTGACATTAGCATTATTTTCGACGATAAGTAATGAATTGGAAGATCATCCGAACCATGCCCAAATTTGTCAAAAAATTCATTATGCTCTGTGTAAAGTAAATATCTGTCTAAGCACCCATCACCCTACACTTTTTGCTGATGAAAACCATAGACTAAACATTCAAGCCCCGCAAAACTAAACAATCTTCAGCTTTGCCAATCCATTTATACCATTGCTTTGCTGCATAATTAAAGACTGTACGTTGAACTGAAGTTGGAATTACCAAGAGGGAGCTTGAGGCATAGTGTGGCAGTGGCAAGTTTGAAACTACCCATGGTGCCACTGCAGAGTCAGTTTTCACAATTAGATTGACATATCAAAGTTTACGAGGAAAGACAGAAGAGAGAGATAAAACAATATACAAAAGGTTCATGTTTGAGGAATTTGAATTTAAATACATAATCTGAAACTTTTCCTGGCATTTAGGATGAAAGCCTATTTCCCTACAAAACATGCCAGAATGAGGGGTTCCAGAAGAAAAACTTAATGTTCTAAGCTACAAATAAAATTTCTTCCAAATTTGTTGATAGTTGGACAAAACAATTAGTTATCATCTAGAAAATCGGATGGAGTAAGTATGCAAGATGAAAACAGTGAATAGCCATATTGAATTTATCTTTCAAATTTTAGATGAAAATAGGCATGTTCCTAAATCCAAGTTGGGCGGTGAAAGAGTTTCCAGAAGGCCAAAGGGATAGATCCAGTGCCATTGGATAGGTATAGTGATTCACTGTGAGAGTTCAGACCTGTAAATCTGTGATGGCATAAACATCTTGTTAATATTTCTCAGCAGCCGGAGATGAACACAGCAGTATTTGATTTTTCTGTGCTTATCTGCTTTAGTGACCCATTTTAGCCCTGCAGACATAGGTATCCAAATGTACTACAAAACGTCATATTATACAAAAGTATTACAAGACACCATATTACATACATGTTAAACTCCATTCTCCAATTAACTGAATTTATAACACAATGTGAAAGGACCCTGGAATAATGCAGGAGCAATTAAAAATTTGAGAAATTCAGATAAATTAGACGATAATTGGTAAAGCTTGCAACATCTAATAAATATTATAATTCCATAGCTATTCGAACTTCCATAGTTTATATTTGAACACTTTCATGACTTGTCCATCTGGGGAAGCACAGATTTTAGGAAAACTGAGTATACACATGTACACATGTAGAGATTGCTGAAAGACTTCGATTTCAGAAAGTCTTACCTGCAAGACTGATGGCCAGATTTGGTTCAGCATCAGCTTCGGAGTTGAAGTTCTTGATGCCAGAAGAAAAATAAACAATCAGATAAATAAATAGGTTGTTCAAGAAACCTCGAAGCAAAAGTATCTTTATTCTTATTCTTACCTAGATATAAGATTTGAACAATGACAATCCAAACTTACAGTAAATGAAAGGAAATAAAAAATCTCCCATCTAGAACAAAAACGTGTTTCCTGACTTCAATTTAAAAGGGAAAATTACACTGAAAGAACTTATATTCAGAATTCAGTTAAGTTGACGGTGACATAAATAGGATTTGGCTATTCCCAATCCCATAGCCACTTTTACTAATGCAGCAACTTATTCAATACAAAATGAAAAACACTAGAGCCAAGCAAATTTGAACCCCATCAGCACTTGGTCCAAGTTGCGCGCAGTTAAACCGTCATTTTCCTATAATTGCTTTCAAAGAGCTCAATGTTCTTCATGAGAAGAAGAGAGGGAAATTTTTCGGTGGCTGAAGTCCTGAAGAGAGAAATGAGAGGCACCATTGGTGTCAGATTATTATTACAGTAAACATGAAAGTTGGCACTTGGCATGAGAGAAAAAGTATAAGTATGGAAAATGCTGCCAAAATCTTCAATACAAAAGTAAGGACAGGTCGTGCAAGATGCTATATATGAAAAAATAGAGCTTGTCGATTGAACAAACAAGACTAGCAACACAGCAGAAAGCGACATAATGGATGGATTTTGAAACACCTGTGGGAAGCAACAAAGGGAAGAATTTTGATGCTGTTAGAACTTGGAGTTTTATTTGTCCTGAAGACATGTGTGTCTTCAACCCTTTAGACTCCTGGCCATAGAAAATAGCAGACAATCATCAGCTCCAGAATTAAACACAGTGCAATAGAGATCACATACTCCTATGAAACAATAGGATGAAAAAAATTAGCAGAGTCCTTAAGAATTTCAAGCCCTTACTCCTATATGATTTGTAGATCCACATTTATTGTCGATTCAATCTATAAGTAATGCTCCTAGCATGGCTTTAAACGGTGATTATAGTCACGTTGGAATTACAGAAATTTCTGAAAAATGCGTCTAAATATTGTGTCTCCTATTCATGATTCCTTCTTTTTTTCAATTTACACAGTTCTCTCTCTCTGTCTAAAATGTACCATAAACCAAGAGGCATGTTTGGGTTTAATAGCATATAATTCCTATACTACGTATTAAGCTATTAATTGATAAAAAGGCGGCAATTTGGAGAATTAGTGCTTCATAAGGACACGGAAAAACTACCAAATTAGTAGGAAGGAACAGACACTATGCATCTGATCTTAAGATACCCGCAGGAAGCAACTCAGGACACATAATATTGATGCTGCTTCAAGTTTCAAATTTTCCTCTAGAGATGCGAATCTGCAGCCCTTAGATTCCTGAACATAGAAAAGATCAGAAAATTCTTGAATTCCAGAATTACACACATAGTGCAGTAGACCAATACCGTATTGTGTATGTTTGTGAGCCAAAAAGATGGAAATTCTGAAGTTACGCAGAAATTTAAGCCCCTGATCCCTTGTGATCTCAATCACCTTGCAATACTTTTAAATTATAGTGCATAAAGCAATGATCCTGATACTACCAATACCTCGTAATAATGAATGTGTAGATGAAGTGTGATGTTTGTTAGGAACTGGCATGAAACAAAGATTCCATTGAACAGTATATCATTATTATTTGAAATTCTCAAGCAGCAGGACAGGAAATATCACCAGGTCCTGGAAATTGCCTCTCCAGTGGATGCAATAAGATGGACCACAAATCTCAGGGCTGTATTTTATACCTCCGTTCTCCTGATGCATATGTAGAACACGAGGAATCTTATGCAAATCCTTTCCTGTTTCCTTGTCACATTGCTTTTATTAACTCAGGGAGACTAAATTTTCAACAAACTTCTAAGACAGCAAGTGCATACTGGAAGAGACAGCAACTTGAGGCATTTAGAAATTAATATGGTCTGAAAAACTTTGAGGTTCGAAATGAAGTCTAGCAAGGATGCATGATTTGGAAGATCCCATAAAGCTACAAAAGCTAATGATTACAGGGCAGTAAGATGTTTAAATCATCAGTGAGATCTTTCACCTCTCAGAAGCCACCTAGTTCCAGGATCTTGAGGGAAGAAAGGTATTGAAAACCGTTGAACAACTTGAATTTGAGGTATAACAAGAAGCTTTTCGTAGGACATGGGCACAGGCCCTGTCTATATGCAGAATACAAATTTACAATCAGGTTGTTATGGCTATAACCCTAGTATTGGTTCTTTTCTCTTCAGTCTTATATGAATATACTAGCTTTTCAACCAATGAGATGTACGGAAATTTATTTTTTTCAAATATAAAATAAGAATTTTAAATTGTAGACAATAGAAATAGACATGAAAGAGGAAAGAGAAAAAAGAAAAATGTGCAATGTAACAAATAAAAATAACAAAAACAATGAGTGTCGTAAAGTAATATAAGAATTAAGAAGAGAATA
Source organism: Sindora glabra (assembly GCA_020226215.1). Taxonomy (NCBI): domain Eukaryota; kingdom Viridiplantae; phylum Streptophyta; class Magnoliopsida; order Fabales; family Fabaceae; genus Sindora; species Sindora glabra. The sequence continues at coordinate 40,571 of JAIUCU010000187.1, forward strand.
AATAATTAAGTAAATTAATTAAATTAAATCTTTAATTTATTTAAAGTAAAATAATAACATATATCATATTGTATCCACAATTCTGAATAATATTAGCATATAAATTATAACTAACATCAATAGTATTGGAAAAAAAAAAGAAAATTGTGCAATAAAAAAAAGATGGCACGGCACCAATATTAAGTGATATAAGAATTAAAAATATAATATGTAATTAAGTAAATTAAGTATATTAATTATTTAATTTATTTAAAATATTTTTAAAAAAATAAAACATATTATATTTTATCTATTACTACTTAGTGATATTAGCATGTAGAGTTTAAAATTTATTCACTAATAATATAAAATATTTTATACTATTAATGAATAAAAAGAAAATATATCAATAAAAAAGTAGTAATAATAAATTTTTTTAACAATAATAAAAAAATATTAAAAAATTTTAATATTTTTTTTGTTAATATGACAATATCTTAATATGTGATAATGTTAAGTTAATTTACACCGATAATAAATCAAATTTAAATCTTAATATATGAGCTATAAATAACATAAAAAATTCATAACAAGAAGTGAAACAATGCATGATTTATAAAGTCTTAATAATATTGATAAATTTTAAATAAATAATTTTAATTTTAATTGTTAAATATTTATTAAATAATTGAATTTGTAATTAATTAGTTCTTAAAATTTAAATTTATTTAAAATATTTTTATAAAAAAATTTAAATTTATCATTTTATATTTTTATTACTTTGTAACATTTTTGTTTTGGTGCTAAATATTAGTGGTAAAAATAAAAATGAAAAAGATGTAATAGAATATAAATTAAAAGAATAGAGACAATCGGTGAGTTACAAAGTAATATAAAAATTAAAAATTAAAAATATAATTAAGTAGTTCAAAACAATTAAAGTTTTAATTTATTTAAAATATTATATTATGTTGTATATATAATTCTTAATGATATTATTGTGTAAACCACAAATAACAAGACTGATAATATAAAATAAAAAAATGCAAAATATGTAATAGGGTAAATAAAAAGAAGAACATATAATCCTTATGTTAAGTAATATAAGAATTAAAAAAATGGAATATACAATTAATTATTTTAATTAAAATAAATATGTAATTAATTTGATATATTTTTATAATAAAAATAAAATGCATTATGTTATATCTATATTAATTAAAAATATTAACATCTAAATTATAAATAATAGAAGTTAAACATTATAAAAATATAGAATAAAGTAGCTAAAAAACATAAGAAGTGTGTGAATTAATAGTCTTAACAAAATTTCAATTAATATATATTTAATTTATAATATAGAATTTAAAAATTTATATTAAGAAATGTTAAAGAATTTAAATAAACAAAATCTGATCTTAATTTTTAAATATTTTTACTAAATAATGGATTATGTAGCTAATTTTTTAATTAATTTTTTGCATTAAAATTTTAATTTATTTAAAATTTTTTATAATAAAATAAAATATATCATGCTTTATCTACCTAGTTTGTAGTATTAATATTTAAGCTATAAGTAATAGCAATAGTCATAAAAAGGAAAAAATATACAGTCAAGTAAATAAAAATAAGAGAAATAATAAGTGAGCTGTGAAGAAATATAAATGTTAAAAATTAAATTATTTAGTTAAGAAATAAAATTAAATTAAATCTTAATACTTATTCAAAATATTTTTTAAAAAAATATAAAATATATCTTGCTATATATATTTTTCAATAATATTAATATTTGAATTGTAAATAATAGAAGTAAGCTTGGAAAAAAAAGAAGAAAAATATGCAATAAAATAAATAAAATGAAAAAGATCAATGGTTGTGCTATAAAATACTATAAAAATTATAATTAGAACATCAAATTAAATACTTCAATTAAATTAAATATTTATAACTTATTTAAAATATTTTTATAATAAAAATTAAGTATATCATATTATATTTATATTCCTTCGTAATATTAGTATTTAACTTAGAAATAATAAAATTGAGCATAAAAATATAAATAAATAATAAATAAAAAGAAATGAAATAGGGCATGAGTTGCAAAGCTTTGACAAATACCAATTGATGTAATTGAATTTAAAATATAATACTTAAAAATTGATATCAAAATTTAAATAAATATAAAAAAATTAATTTTTTTATTTTTATTAAATAATTGTATATATGATCAAATATTTCAATTAATACTTTTTGCATTGAAAATTTAATTTATTTAATACATTTTTATAATAAAATTAAATATATCATGTTATATCTATATTACTCTATAATATTAATATCCAAATTGTAAATAACCATAATTGGCATAAAAAATAAAAAGATAAATATGCAATGAAACAAATTAATAGAAAAAAAAGAGAAACAATGGATAATCCATAAAGTAAGATAAGAATTAAAAATAAAATCTATAATCAATTAAGTTAGTCCTTAAATTGTTTCAAATATTTTTATAATTAAAATAAAATACATCATATACTATTCAATGATATTCACGTATAAAGAATAAAGATTGTTGGTGCTATTTTCTTTCCATGGGCCATTTGATAAAATGCCCAAGACATTGGTCCAATGCATACAGCTGCATTACCCATTACTTATAGAACTAAAATGCCAAATCTCTATATTTCTATTATTAAAGGTAGCAGTTTTTTACACAACATGATAATACAACACAAATGTAATACAAGTTATATGAGTTTGGGTTAAATATAATTGGATTTAGATCATAAATGAATCAATCATTTGAGTCGAATTAAATTTGTGTTAGGTTTGGGTCAACCTGCATAACTCATCTTAACTTGTTTAAATTATACAAATTATTAATCGAATCAATTTGGGTTGTATAATTTGTATAACTTATAATAAAAAATTATATAATATATAAGATTATTAATTATTAATATATATAAAATAAAAACTTTAAAAATTTAAACTAAAC